>LZPO01076073.1:0-11525 GCA_001675575.1 Neotoma lepida | reverse complement strand
TTTTTTATCAGCAAGTAAAGTTTTGGCCCATCCCCAAGTCCCTGTCACAGGCCTTCTCTTCTTCTCACTCCTTAATGTGGATTTCCAGCCAGTCTCAGCAGTGGCAACACTGCTCTGGAGGAGACTTTTTTAAAAAGACCTTTCAGGAACTAAACGCATGTCAACGTTGTATCACTGACTTAATCTTTGTCTTCATATTCTCCCTGGGAGCCTGTCTCTGAATTCTAATTCCCCCTTTCATTTCAACAGAGGACAATATTGAGAGAGAACACGCACAGAGTGCAGAGGCTTCTCTCATCCACTGAGATAATAACTGTCCAACAGAGGATAGAAAAATATTGAAGTTTGGGGATGGGCAGGGAACCAGAGATCAGTGTCTCTCCAGATCTGATACCATCCCCTGATATTTAATCTCAGCTTCCCTCTGGCTCAAACTTACCTATGGTCAAGAGTGGAGGGAAGGGAGGACAGAGGGAAAAAAGAAGCAAAATAAGATAAATGTGTTGTGTTATGAAAGTTTAATCCTGCTTTTCCTTGCCTGAAATTACTTTCAGGATGAGAGAAAAGGCAGTTAAGTTCAACTTGTCTTTCAGAACAGAGGTGGGGAGGGGCCCTGGGGCACAGATTGAATATATGGTAAATGACTGTCTCCCCTCTATGACCCCAAACATACACATAGACACACACACACACACACACACACACACACACACACACCATGACAGAGAGAGAGAGAGAGAGAGAGAGAGAGAGAATTCCCCAGACACTCTGAGCATTGAGCATCGTGCCTTCTGGCAGATCTGCTTCTGCCCTTCTCTACCCTCCGAGAGGACTCGGGCTCACAGACTTTCTGTTTTATGTTTAGACAGCCTACCTTGCAGCTTTGGTTTCTCCTTTGGGTGTTAAGAGAACATTTCTTGAGTCGCTGAGCTACTGTTTCTGCCCCTTTTGGTGAACCACACAGATGCTCAAAGTAGGAATCAGAATCCATTCGGGTTTAAATAGATAGAGATCGATCATTTGTGTACTGCCAAGAATGTGGTAACTCACAGCCCAAGGATAGAAGAGCAAAAGCTTCTACCTTCAGGGAACCACAACCACAGTATCTGGAGCTGTGGGAGAGAACTGCACAAACCACATACCCCCAGGCACCAGTCAGAGACAGCAGGGCAGGGGTTCAGAGGAAGGGAAGGAAATGTGTTGCTCAGAGCTTTTACCCTGTGTCATTCACTGCATGGTAGATTTCTGGAAGAAACTGGTTGGTGCTTGAGAAATCTAGGGTCCTGTTAAGAGGGGCCATCTGACTACCTCTTAGTGTCATCCCTATCCTTTACCCCTCTCCCATGGGTTTTAGGCTGGCAGCACTGGAGTTGTTTCCTATTAATCGGTTCCTACAGCACTGTTTTCCCAGAGCAAAGTCTGGAGAGGTTTTCCTGCTGCGTTCCTACCCCATATTCCTAGAGCTGGAGATGTGGACACTAGTGTGGTTTACCGGGAAATGTCACTGCTCATCCCTATTTCAATCTGAGTGTCTAGAATCCTCAGATGAAGGCCAAGGAGGGCCAGCAGAGGAAGATTAAAAGGAGGCAGATGTCACCTCCTTTGAGGACTCTCATCCCATCATGGGAAATAGAACTCTTCCTGAACCTTAGGTAAGAGGATCTTGCACTGGGATGTCCCAGACTAGGAACAGGCCTGGGCTTTAAGAGACTTGAGCAGCCCTTGCAGTTATGCCCTGGAGCATCTGTATGTGTATACGGATGGGTACGTTGAAGAGGAGTCTGCTAATTGGGAGGAACCTCTGAAGTCCAGGCGTTGGACTGTAGCTGGCACCTTGGCCTCTTTGTCTGGACCCATTATAGCCCTGCCTGCCTGTGGGGACAGAGGACCAGCCTGCTGGCAAAGTAGCAAGGGGATGTTACAGCTTTGAAGTTGTTTCCTGCTTCTAAAAGTGAAAGGCCTCCCCTGAGCTGGGTAAATATTACACTGGCCTCTGACCTCCCACCTTCCCTGCCTGTCCCCCATGCCTGCTTCCCCTTCCTCACTTTTTGTCCCAAGGAACAAAAATACCTGAAGGAGAAGAGCCTAGTTTCTCAACTCCCTAGAAGACCAGTTCTCAGTAGAACCCAGACCCCCTCCCCATCTGTAGACAGGAGATCCATCCTGAGCCAGCAGGGCCCCACTCTGAGTCCCTGCTTAGAGTCTAAGTGCCGCTGTTTCTGAGGGCGTCCATAGACCTAGGATAGAATGACTGACCCTCAGCCTCACCCTGTCTGGAGGTTCCTAACTTGTCCTTTCACTGTCAATGACAGAAACCTACAGGATTTCTGTAAGGCCACACCCCACCTGGTTTACCCAGAAGAGTGAAGTACTTATCTGAGTGACCCAGGGTAGCAATCCCTCCAGGTTTCCAACTCAAACTCTTACAGACTAATATAAACCACATGTNTAGCTGGAAAGCCACCAGGAAGCCTCACATAAGAGGGTGTGAGGCCTACAAAGAGCCAGACAGATGGTCTGGAAGAGTGTGGTGTCACATACAGCTCCTGCCACATAAGAACAAAGGAAGAGCAAAGGACTTCCCCTCACACTTTCTGCACCCTTCCTGAGGGTTTCTCACCTGTTGACCTTCTCCATAACTCCATTTGTTCCCTGNTATCAGGAGGGAGATGAGAGTATGCCTGACCAGACTCTGGTGAGCTGACTCCTCCCANCTACCTAGCACCCCTGTCTCCCTCTGTGTTTGTGATAGGTTTTTTGTGATGTTCAAGAGCTTTCACTTGCCTGTGTTTCCAGAGCTGGGCAGAGGAAGATGGTGTTAAGGGAGTTAGAAAAAATGATGACTGCTGCCAACTGGAAACGTTATTTTAAAAATCTAGAGCAGAATAAAGCCAGGGATGTTCTCAATTCATTCATGCATCCCCACCCCCAATTTTCTCTGTATTTATTTGTAATTTTCTGAAAAGGCAAAATCTTATTTAAAGAAAATGTGTGTGCTTAGAATATAAAGATCCAGATACTCAGCAGAATCTGGAAAGAGGAAAATCCATGGTAGCCTTAGCAGTGAGGCCACAGGCATTGTTTATGGTTGGCATTTAAATATGAGAGTTGAGATGTGAATTCTGAACTTTGCTGTGTTTGGGTTTTTGATACCCTCAACTCTTAGGAGTAGAGAAGGATACTGTCTTAGAGCTAGTCAGTTGGCATTGTTCTGAGAGTCAGCCTCCAGAAGAGGAAAAGCAAAAGCCTGGCTGCAGTTAGGAGGTGCTGTCCCACACTGAAATAGTGTGCACAGGACAAGCACAATAGGAAAAGTGTTGGCAGGTCCAGGAGGGACCAGAGACTTGGGTCTAATCCTTCGCTTTTGCTCATCATTTGTAATGCCATGCAGCATACCTGGGGGAAAGCATCACCTGTCTTCTCTTAGACCTGTGCACTGTCCCATGGCCTAGCTGGGCAAGAGCCTCATTCCGTGTCAGAGTATAAAACATGGGAAAGTGGCATTGAGAAGATATCCCTGCATGTTTAACATGACTATACAAAGGCCTGCTTCAGAAAATGGGGACAGGCATAACATGATGCCTCAATTCTCTTTACTAAACATTTTTAATGTATTAAAATATACAGATATGGTGTGTAGAACACTTGTGAAGTGTTTCTGAGTATTTGAAGATAGCTTTAACCTAAGTTCAAATAACAGCTATGAAACCCAAGACCAAACAGAGTGGTCGATTGCCCTGTATCACACAGCAAGTCATTATTTACTGCACTCCAGTTGTCCCTGCCCACTAGACCTGCTTGATCACTTCTCTCTCTAGCCTCTTGCTCCCATCCTGTACCCAGTGACATCCTCAAGTCTCTATTCTTGGGTTTGGCTAGACACACAGCTCACGATGAAGCAGCATCCTCAGGAGAACTCACCATGCCTCTTTTCTGCCCATCTGCTGGCCTTTAGCACACATCCACAGCTCCTACTGGCACTGAGCAGTGTGGGGAGAAAGGTTCCCCCTCTTTTCAATAGCTCCAACCAGCTTTCCTACATCCATCTCCAGTCTTGCTATTTGCACAGTCAATGGCTCTGGCAAGGCCAGGCGGCCTTTCCCTCCTGAGAGGCACTGTGGGCACTGTTTGTGTTTCGGTCTCTATAGACTCAGCATTCACAACTTGAAGAGGCTGAGACAATGACCCCAGCAGCTGCCTGCAGATTGCTGGCTGGGAGGCACAGGCCAAGAGCTCTGACTTTCAGGGATCTGCCTGCAGAGGAGCAAGAGGCAGGGAGTGTCAGGCCACCAAGGTTTTGCCCTCTGTACCTGTGGGCTTTCCCAGGCAGCTCTGTCTGGTCCTTAGGGATGGGGATGGATGGGGGATATAATCCAGAAGACTGGTTCAGATCTCTGACTTCTGCTACATACCCCCCTACATTGTTGTCACAGTGTTCCCCTAACTATGATGTAAAGCCTTGGGGATAGGAGGCTAAGGGAAGTGGAGGCCCTTGATTGCTGGTTTGTGCACTGGAAGGGCCAAAACATTGATCCAGAGAGAAATGAAAGCTTCAGCAAGGATCTATCCAGATAGGAGAAATGTACTTTACTTGCAAGGAGTTTGAACGTATTACTGCCTAATTCAGTTTGATTGAACAAATGTTTACAAAATATGTGCCATAAGCTGATAGAAAAAAGGTAAGACACAACTCTGGCTCTTGAAGAGCTGACAGTGTGGTAGGAGAGAGTATGAGCATGCATACAATCATTATAGATATTGTGGGAAAATAGAAGAGAGACATGAATCAGAGCCATCCAACCCAGGAAGAGGCCATCCATAGAGGACACAATCTGCATCATTTGGAGAAATGAAGCTACAGTTAAAAGATGACCAGGTCTCCAGTAATGAGTTGTTTTTAATGGATTAAAAAAATAAACAGGTGTCATGTGTAGAATATTTTGGAAATGTTTCTGAGTATTTGAAAGGTGGGACAGAATAGCAAACTTGCTGATTGCTGAGTTCTCTATCCACTTCTGGCCCTGCAAGCAGGAGTCTCTTGCTTTGCTGCTCAGTAAATTAACTGGAGGAAAGGCTGTTGAGAAGAACAGGGCAGTTTCAGGTCCAAACAACTGACTCCCAGCTACTGACCATAATTCCCAAGTAAATAGAGTTAGTTCTCACAACTTTGCCACCATAGCTGGCCTTAGAGCAGGGTGCTAGGAAGGCTGGGCTGGGATTAATCCTGGTTTCCCCTGGAGCCAGAGTTCTACTAATCACGTTAAAATTAGCACTCTCTTGACATGCAGGGGCAGAGCTGCTGAACTGAGGTTTGGTCAATTCTCAGCTAGCACAGGCTCTAACTTCTAATCATTGTCATAAACAAGACTGAAGCAGCTGCTCACTCCAGTCTATTATCAGCTTGGTTGGAGACAGAGAAATTTAAATGACAGTAAGATGCTTAGCAAAAAAAACGAAAGTCAGTGTTAAAAATAAAGAAAACAAGACAGCTTGTTTCGTTAAAATAGAAGAGTTATTAAANAGCCTTGAATTAATCAGTGATCTGCCATGTCTGGGGATTGAAAAGCAGGAGGTGGGGCTGAGAGCTAGGAGAGGTGAATGGAGAGAGAAACCCCAGGGCAGTAGGCAGGAGCTGTTACAGTTTAGCCTGGCTGCAGAGACAGTCTTCAGAAAGGAGCTGGCAGCAGGTTTCCTGCCCATAGGGAAGGTCAGGCTGAGGAGGGGAATTTGCCACACTAGTCTCTGAGTGCATGAATTAGAGCATCTGGACTCTTTTCATCCACCAACACCCATGCAGTTCCTGGAGTTGTCTATAGGCCCTAGCAACCCCAGCCCTCCTCATCAGCTAGACCTGGGCAGGAGCCAAGTGGCATTTGATGGCTAGTCAGAAGCTCTCAAAGGTTCCCAAGAGTTCAATTCAGTGACACCTTTTAAACCCAATCCTCATTCCCAAAGGATGGACAGCAAGATATCCCCAACCCTGGACACAGTGCTGCCTACCCAGAACTGTAGAGTAACCCCTAGAGACGTTAATCCCTTCTTAGAAATCAGTTACTGGCACTCACTTGGAACTCCAGGTATGGAATAAACAGGATGGTATATGTAACTCTCAAAGCCCAGAGTCTAAGTCTTCATGCACACCTGGAACCTTAACCAAAATAGTTAACCTGGACTATCCCCAAGTCTTATTACCTGTGAAGGGGTGATGCTAAGGCCATGGGCCCTTACAGACTTGCATAAGAGTAGAGTGATGTGTCTCAAGGAACAGCAATCGCTTTGCAACATAGAGTCCCTTGGAGACATGGAACAACACATAAGAAGAAAGTTTTTCTGAAAGAGTTTGAATATGTCTGGGAGAGGGCTGGCTTGCACACATGCATGGAGGGAGGGAAGCGGCATCTATGCACATGCATTGCCTGGGAATAATATACTGGATCTTGAGCCTGTCACGGCAGGGGCATTTTCTTTGCTCTTTGACCCTGACACATTCTTTCTCTTCACCCTTAGCTCCCCATCCCTCTGGCTACCTCCTGGCTGTTTACCCTTTTCCAGGCTTCTCTCTCACACCCCATTCATCATCCTGGGCCTGATTCTCCTAGTCCTCACTGGGGAGTTCTTTTCATCCCTTGCAACCCCAAGTCCTCCCATGGCCTAGACTTTGATATGTCTGTCTAGAAACGATAAGGCCTCAAAGGCATCCAAAGTATGTTTTCCTGTTCCCTCACCAGGAACTGATGCCACTGCAGGTAATGAAGGATCCTCCAGGTTGGATGACTGTGTATTTTGGCACAGATGAGATCCTAAAACAGACAGACTTCTGCCAGGAATTCCACCCACCCCTCCATCTCCACTAATCACTTTTACCTAGCTTCATGTTACCTCCTCTGCTGGGTATGTGAATCTGAACTTGCCTGCTACCTAAGACAGGCTGGCTTGACAGTATCTGTTCTGCAAGAGCCAGAGTTTCAAAGGAAAAAATAATGGGAACTGAAGGTGGGAAGGAGCAAGCTGTATAATCAGCTTCCTTGAGAAAGAGTTGGCTCTTGGTTCAGGAAAAAACACTGGGGAAGGGAGGCTGGGGAGATAGGATGAAAGAGAAATTTCTCTTATGTAATGAGCAAACACTGTGTGGAAGAGGTCAGGGAACATGAGCTTCTGCCTGGTAGGCTGTCTTCTCAACTCCCCCTCTGCCTCCTTTCCATCTTGACTCATTCAAAAGCCATGAGGATGTGAGAGGGCAGCCCAGACATGGTGCAACCAGAAGACTGTCAGCAGGGCAGAAAGGATAGGACCTGCAACATTGATTCAGTCCAAGAGGGCTAGGTCTCCAAATCAAAGTGCTAGGTGATAACCTCTTACCCAGTCTGGAACGCAGCATCTTGACCTTTGAGCAGCCACTGATGCCGATGGGATGGTGATGTTTCTTCAAAAACAGAAAAAAGTAATAACTTGGAGCTGTAGAGTTTACAAGACACTTCTTATCCTTGTCTCCTTGATTCTTACCACAACCCTCTTAGGTATCTTTTTACAGAGAGGAAATTAAGGTTCTCTTCCTCTGAAGGTTCAATAACATGTGTAAGGTAACCCAGCTAGAGAGAGTAAGATTTGAAATGTCTGTCTCCAAAGACCAAGCATTTTCTCCACAGCAAGTACCACAGTGAGTTGCTGTAACTTCCTCACAGACATATTTTGTTCTGAACCTTCCTAGAGGACCTTCCCTTGACTATTCTGCTCTTGATCACTTTGTGTGACCAACTTGCCATATTTTTATCAATATATGCTTCTTGTATTATTCTATGGCCTATAGCACTAGAGTTCTTTTGCCGAGATTTTCTGCACAAGCTGGTATGATCCCTTCTTTCTCCTTCTCTCCATTTTCTCCACTTAACCAGTGGTTCTCATCCATAAGTTCAAGGTGAACAACAGCTGGAATCCTTTCTAAACTGTTCACCTACTTCTCCATGAGCTCCAAATGATCAGTTATGACAAATCTTTGAACCAAGCATGACAGATAGATCAAACCATTTCTCCAGGAAGACTATCATGGATAGTGTCAGCTGAGAAAAACTGTGTTCATTTCCTTCTCTGCACTATTCAGGATCACACTGAGTGCATTTCTGAGTAAAAGATCCTGTGCATGCCTGTGTTGCAGAGCAATCCAGCAAGTACCAGGTATAAGTTCTGCCCTCAAAGAATGTCTGTCCCAGTGGGGAGACAGGATGTTGTCACACACAAAGGAATCAGTACTGTACTTTGGTGTAGTAGGTGCTGAAACCAGAATTTCCCACTGTCTTTAGATGAGTGAAAGGGCTGTGAAAGGTAGATAGGGTTTGGAGAGGTGATGCAGAATGCGAAGAGAGGTTTTGGAAGAGAGCTCCATAGAGAACAAACTGAGCCAAAGGTTATAGGGATGCTGTTGGGAGTGAAATCACCCTCAGAGAGGTAGGCAGTAAAGGCTGGAGGGAAAAAACAAAAAACAAAAACTGGAGCAGCCAGCAGGAGGGGCAAGAACCTGGGCATCCAGGAGTTGGAGCCTATCTGGATTGCTAGCGCTGGGGAGCTATGCCAGGTATTTCCACAGTAAGTCCCTCACTTTGCCCAAGTGTCTGGCAGCATGGTTCAAGGGCTCTGAGAGACAGGACCCATTGTAGGATGTGTGAGCCTGGGTCTTAGATGCAGGTGGCTTTCAATAGAGTCTAGAACAGAGGAAGGCCTGGGTCGTAATGATATGACTATTATACAAATACTATTCTGGGGAAGGCAATGCTGAGTTTCCAGGGGTGGAAGCAACCCTTCTGAACTTTGGGGAGCCCTAGCTTCTGGATGTGGATGCCCTGAACCAGCAGTGATGATGGCCATTGTTCCTAACATAAAGACAGAGGCATTAGGGATGGAGCAAGCTCCTTTTCCCTGGAATTCATCAGGCCTGAGGCCACCAGGGGCAGAAAGAATGGTCTGTGAGAAGAAGCAAAAAGTGCCTCACCTGGTCCTCTGGTGGGAAGGGCAGTGGGAGGAAAAGTGGCAACATTATCCTCATAGAAGAAAAAGCTGTGGCAAACTTTGGGATCATAACCATGGGTCTTCTAGTCAGCAGAGAATGGGGTGGAGTATGAAGTGATAGCCTGGTACTCTCTCTGGCTTTTTCTTTCTTGACCTTTTGTTTCTCCCTTCTCCTGCTGGTGTGGACTGAAATTATGTCATTCATTCTCTGAAAACATTATGTTTAATGGCAGAATAATATAGTATTATGTAGAATAACTGCAATTTGTTTCATCATGGAAGTGAGAGATTTTTAACCCTGCTTTCCTGCCCCATTTCATTCCTACAAGAGATGCAGGCTTTTCCTATACAATAAAGAGGGGAGAGAAGAAAACTCTCTCTCACTCCCCACTAGAGCATATGAAGTTGTTCTGAATGGTGACTGCCTGTTCTCAAGCCTTTCACCACAGAACACTCCAGACTCTACCTGTAACTGAGGTACAGGTAATAAATGACCACTTAGGGTAAGTTTAAAGGGGACTGTGTCATCTCAGATAAAATACTCACCAAGTTTTGCTTAATGTTCTGGTGAGTTTTTTCCAGACTTGTCATGAGAGGGGTTGAAAAGTAAATTTTAGAAGTGTAGTCCACTTGGAATACTGGGGAAAACACAGTGGCCATGTGAAGCTCTGTCTCCCACCTGAGGACACCACCCAAGGTGCTCAAGCCTGCTCAAGTTGGCTTCTTCATCTACTAACTGTGGACAACCCACAAGAAACTAAGATGACAAGATTCCCAATAGTGCAGGAAACGTAGCTGGTGAGTAATAAAGAATTGCAGCAGTGGCCATTCTTCATTGGTCTTATTTTGGTGATCATCCTATTCATGGCCCTTAGAATTTGATGTCTCCTAACATGAATTTGACCTAGCAAGAGCATCATCCCATGCTTATACTTTATTCCCTTTGGAAAGACCCTGGGAATTTCTCTTCCTGTGTTTTAACCTAGTAATGCTTACCAGAACATCAACTCACTGGTAAGATGGCTTCAACAGGGACCACTTATGATCAAGGGAGCAGTAGACTACCTTTTCTGGTCACCCTTACTTCAGAGGATGGATGTACCCCCAGGATCAGCTTCCAAAGCCTCAGAACTTGCTAATGTATCCTGATTCTTTCCATCCAGGCAAGAGAAAGCCATTGCAAGACAGGCTTCTCCCTGTCCTTTCCCCAAAGGGGGTTGAAGAGGGCAGAGCCCCATGAAGTGGGGGGGGGCAGGTTGGGTGGCAGGGAAGGCAGCTGCTTGAAATTGATTGCTCTTGTAGTTTAGTTAATACCATGTAGCTCTCTCAGCTCTGCCCTGGTGGCGACCTTTAGATAATAAAGGGAATTCTGGGAGATTTCTGACAGGCTCATGACATATGGAGCAGGTCTGCAAGGTCAGGCAGTGTATCTCCCTGCTCCTGGCCCCAGGGTAATGAATCTTGTTTTGACTTTGCAAAGCTAGCCCAGCCAGTACCCCAGAAAGAAACAGAACCCCCACCTCCCAATCCCACACCAACCCCTCAAATGAGTGCACATCTTGGGACCCTTGATAAGTCAGAGAGACAACTCAAACTTTTATAGCCTGTGTGAGGAAAGGACAAACAGTGGATGTTTTGCTAAGGCCCCAGGAGAGCTGGTGTGGTTTCCAGGGCTCAGTCAGAAACCTCAGAGAGACCTGGGAAAGAAAACATCAGAAAACCCTCCCTGGTGTGAAGGCCAGTGGTCCTGGGACAGTGAGAAAGAACTGGAGTAGAAATGAACAGCAACCATCCCTGGGAGTCACCATGTCCCATCATGTTCTGAGGGCTGGCAAGTAACAGTAGCACTGTCTAGGTAGGAATGGAGGATGGGAACAAGAGATGTCCAAAGAGGAAAACCTAGTCTAGCAGAAGAGCACAGATTAGCAAATCCTGGGGTTCATCCCAAACTCTGCTGCAGAGCAGTAGGTCTTTTTTGTGCACTGCTTAGGGCAGGTAGGAAGCAGGGCATAGCTTGCTGCCTTCAGATCTCCAGAACACCTGCTCAACACTGTGTATCTCTGCATTTCCTGCCCCAATGGTAAACATGAGACACACACACACACACACATACACACAAAAGAGAGAATTCCTAAGCCAAGAAGTTCAAATCCATAACTTTTTCCTGGTATTGGTTGACTCCACCTGCTGTAGCAAAGATTTCTAGGCCGGTGGAATCAATGACATGTTTTAGGGCATTCTGAAGGCTGAGAGAATCCAGCTTTCACAGGTGTTGCTCTCAAGGACTGTGAGGAAAGACTCTGTTCCAGGCCTCTGTCATCAATGCAGAGACAATGTCTTCTTACATATCTTTGAGTGATATGCCTCTCTTTGTCTACATTCCCCTCCCCTCTTTTATAATTTATTTATTTTTATTTTATGTGCATTGGTGTTTTGCCTGCATATATGTCCATGTGAGGGTGTTGGATCCCCTAGAACTGGAGTTGCAGGCAGTTGTGAGCTGCCATGTGGGTGCTGGGAATTGA
>LZPO01076072.1:125840-139347 GCA_001675575.1 Neotoma lepida | reverse complement strand
GACTTCCAGATTTAGATACACTCTTGATTTTGACTCCAGTCACACTACTGTGTCATCCAGGTAAGTAATTTACCATAAACACCAACACACATGTGTGTATGTGTGCACAGGCACACATGTACTTTTTAGGACTTTTGTCAGCACTGAGTAAAACAAAGTATGAAAAGCAGTAAACCACATTTACTTTGTATCCTTCCTAACATAGCATAGCAAGTTCAAATTCTAAGAAGCCAAAACTCTCATCTGTAGGCAGAACGTTTCTCTCCTGCCTGCCTTTTCCCAAATAATTGACTCAGAGGCTTAATATTACTTATANGTCCTTGGCTAGTAGCTCAGGCTTATTACTAACTAGCTCTTATGCTTAAATTAACCCATAATTCCTATCTATGTTTAGCCACATGGCTTGGTACCTTTTCTCAATACAACATTCTCATCTTGGCTTCTTCTGCGTCTGGCTGGTGACTCCTAACTCCGCTGTTCCTCTTCCCTGGCTCTTCCTCTTCCCCGAATTCTTAGTTTGGTCACCCTGCCTAACATTCCTGCCTGCCTACTGGCCAATCAGCATTTTATTAAATCAATTTGAGTGACAAATCTTTGTACAAGAGAATTATTCCACAGCACTCCTCTATGAATTCATTCTGTTAACTTGAACTAATTTGGACTACAAGAGGGAAAGCTATGAACAATGAGGATGTTCTCACTATTAATATAAATTAAAAGTCTAACTTTTTCTCACAGTTTAGTGGGAAAAGGAATGCGTGCTTAAATGGTTTTTGTTTGTATTATTACACAACCTTATATGTGGATCTCAGAACAACTATAAATAATGTTTATGAATGAAGATTAACATATAATAAATACATTCCTGATGTTGACTACAAAGCTATCACAAAATAGCCTATCAGTTAACAATCTAGGGCAGAAGTGGCATTCAGCCCATCATGGCAAAAAAAGACCAACAGGAGCACAAGTCAGTAATTGCATTGTTTATGTGGAATGTAGTGGTTAAGGCAAAGCATCTGTAAGTCCAACTCCTCTCAGTGGCCTTTAGCATCCTACAGATCGACNCAGTACTAAGTCTTTTGAGTTTGAATTTGCTACACCATTTGTGAAAACTTGCTTCATTCTTATCATTCTATCTTTATACACATTCCTCACCTCTTAAAAATGGTCCATTTTCTTCACTATGATTCAGAGTTCAAAATATTGTCTGTCAGCTGCATTTGTGCTTATTTATAAATCATGTTTGCAGCCGTTGGTTTGTGTTGAAAATCGGGAACAAAGTCATTATCCATCTACACTGAATCAGCAGTACCTAGCCGGGTCACAGTGTAAATAATGAGTCTGGATCCACAGCTGCATTTGTACGCAATTAATCAGCATCTAACGCACGCCAGCCCACACCCCTATGAACCGAGTCACTCTGCCTCTGAAGTCCTGGGGCACTGGTTTGGGTCAGTGAAGAGTCTCACTCTGTGAGAGGACATATTGTTAACTTGCCATCTGGCCCAACAGGTGAAGTGGCTCACTCAATCCTGAAGAGGCCCCAAGTGTCACTCTGGGGCAACAGTTGTCCTACTAAGTAGGGGCCCGATTATCAGATCGTAGCTTTCTTCAATTCTTTGAGAAGGATTGAAGGCAAACTTGCCCACTAGGAAAATCTTAATTTTTTTTTGTTTTGTTTTGTTTTTTCTTTCTTTTTTTGGTTTTTCGAGACAGGGTTTCTCTGTNTAGCTTTGGCAGCTCCTTTCCTGGAACTCACTCGGTAGCCCAGGCTGGCCTCGAACTCACAGAGATCTGCCTGCCTCTGCCTCCCAAATGCTTGGATTAAAGGTGTGTACCACCACCACCCGGCGAAAATCTTAAATTGGAGTTAGTTGGTCAGAAAAGAGATCACTTACCTGGGGACCAGGCTGACCCTGAAATTGAAAAGAAGAAAAACAATTATAAAATTGATGTTTACAATGAATATCTTCAATATATATTCCAATATATTGAAATTAAAAAGTTTTAAACATCTTTAAAATATTTCTAAAGATAATAATATCAATAACTTCATATTGGATCTTAATATTTTGATCCTGTGAATTGAAAGTACTGGGCTTATGGCTATTGCAAACTTGAGTGATTCATCATGCTCCAGGATTTACCTGGGGAAAGGAGTGTCAGCAATACCCTCCCCTCCCCCCATCACAGTAATGTGTGAATGGGCAACCAAGAGCTCAAGTCTTCCAGCACACACAATTACTAACCTACAGATTCTAACATGGCACAGCTACAATTACAAAAAGTAGTCCTTGGCTTTCTCATTGTTGCAATGTTCTGAGATTTTTGTTTTGTTTTTAATAAACATCTTCCTTTTACTTTGTATAATCAAATCTAAGGACATTTTAAAATAAGTTTTATAAGGGGGGGATCGTTGGAGGATTAAAATGCACCCCTATTCCTCCAACAGTCAATAGATTATGTGACCTCTGGCCAAACGAATTAGTTTCGAATGACACTTTCTTGCTTAAGTTGATGAAAATCTCCAAGAAGTGTAAGTGTAAATGCTTCCAGAGAAAATCAACTGCAAAGAAAAGCACTGATCACATATTGCACCTGTAAAATCTCCAACTGAGTTTTTAGTCAAATGAAACTAAAGGAAAGGTTCCCATCAAGTTATAGGATCTTCTAAAATAACTAAATTGACTTCCAGGATAAGATGGTGGAGTAGAAGCTGCCTCCATGGAAAGTAGTCAAACAGAAGATAATGAACCCTATCCCCAAAAGAGAAAGAACTTCAGAAGTCGCAGAGTGGGGATGGAGCAGCTGGCCGAGAAGAGAGAAACCCAAGGGCCATCTGGAACTAAGGGAAGGGCACGCAGCGCCTGGCTCATGCTTTCAGACATCCCTTTAAAAGGCCCAAGCTAGCTCTGGTGAAGACACTGGAAGTCTAACCCACAGTTCTCAAAAGTCTTGAATGTAGTGGAAGGGATCTGCTGAGACAGTGGCTTCAGGTGTGGGTCAGTCTATGTCTGAGAAGGTTGTGGTCTAGCACCATCTTGAGAGGAGGTCTTCTGTTAAAAACAGCTTCCCTGGAGCCTGAGAAGTCAAGGAATCTAGAGTTAACCTGCCAGAGCCTCTAGAAGTGGGTGGCAAGTGGCAGTAACAGGTTAGGGGAGGGCTAGACACAAACATACTGAGAGGCTCAGGAAGCAGGAGATTCGTTGGTGAAGGATTCTGGAGTTGGTGGCCCTGCCTTTTGTGATGGCAATGCCTTCTTTGTCAACGAGGTAAATAACTGTGATAGCCTAAGACTCAGAATGCATGGGTGCCCTTGCAACCTTCTCCCCCCTGCAGGGTGTTTAGTACTGAGCAGGACCACAAAGCTGTAGCAAAGCAACACAGCAACAGTACTCAGGTGCTCTACCTGCTTCTGCTCCCACACAGCACACTTGGGAAACACCCCTTGGCTTGGACCCCAGCCACGCAGATGGACGCAGTGTGCAGTCTCTGGAGTGAGTGGCAGCTGTACAGCTAAGGATGCCTAGTGGTGCTCCTGGTCTGCAAAGACAGGAAGCTGTGGTGCTGAGCAGGTGACTTCAGACCACTCCAGGTGCAGCGCCAGTCTGAGCAGGATCAAAGAGGTGAGTCTTCAGCTTCAACCAACCACCCTTCTACCTGGCAGGGCTGCAGGAAGATGCTGCTCCAATGTGGTGGTTTTATACTTCGGTGGGGTTTTTTTGGTTTTTGTAATTGTTTATTCTTTATTTGCCTTTTATATCTGTTTCTTATAGTATCACTATTATTTTTATTTTAATTTTAGAAGCAGAACATAGGTTTAAATTCTTATGTTCAGTTAGATCTGTGGCTTGACAGGTCATAGGTCCCAGGGGACAACCTTCTATTGTGCTAAACAGACAAACTATTAAACTGACTCCCAATTACTTATTGTAATACCCATAGATTAATGCATCTCTCAACCCTAATCAAAGATGCTTCTATTTGAAGTAGATGGTGATTAATACAGAGACCCACAACTAGCCAAGGTGAAGAGAATAAGAAACTTAAGAATGCTCAGCCCTCAATGGAACATCTAAATTACTCTCCTCTCAAGGTTCAGGGATCTTTGGGAAGAACAAGCAGAAAGACTGTATGAACCAGCAGTGGTCAATGATACAGGGAAATGGTGTTCTCTGGACACAACAAGGCAACTGTACATATGAACTCATAGTACTTATGACAGCGTGTACAACACAGTTCAAGGTCAAGCCATACAAAATGCAAGCATGGAGAGAGAAGGAAGACATGAAATCTCAGTCCTACCCAAGGACTGACTGGCAAGTGATAGCTTCCAGGGGAAAAAAGAGAGTCAGTTTTCTTTACAGGTGTTGCTACTGGTAAGGTGACCACACGGGTGTAAGGGAATATATGGGGAACACAAGTTGGATTTGCTGGAAGCAGGAAAGAAAGAGAAAAAGAAATTGTATGGGCAGAGAAGCAGGAGTGGATCTGGAAGGCGTTGGGGCATTGTGAATAGGGTAAAAAATCATTCTACAAAATTCTCGAAGAACTAATAAAGATAACATTTAAAAACATTTAAAGTATCACGGAGAAATATTCTGTTTCATATAGAATACACCTTGATTTAAATATCTAATTGTTTATCTTCAAATAATTTCTCTGTGATATGGAAATAGGTGTAGGTGTCTATTGGCTCTGATCCATTTTAATCTTTATTATTTAAATAAATCTGTGCTTTGACAAATGCACACATGTACGTGAGGCACACTGAGCCTCCCACCACTTCCATCTCCTTACCACCCCTCTTTCTCCTTCTTCTCTTCCCTTCCAATCTTTTCCTTTAATTCTTTGAATTGGCAGACAGAGAAACTAAAACTCAGAGAAGAAACCTGGATGTCACACACATCTACAGGCTGAAAAGTCAGAATTTACCCCCAGACTAATTACAAAGCCCAAGCTTTTCCTCCAGCCCTTCTGCCCTCTCTCCACAATGTTTTCAAAGATTATTGATTTTTACTTTGTGTGAATGGCTTTTGCCTGAATGAATAAGTGGGTACCATGTGGGCACACTGTGTCTAAAGAGACAAGAAGAGGGAGTCAGATCCCCTGGAACTGGCCACAGATGGCTACAATGCACCACGTGTGTGTTGAGAACCTAACCTGGGTTCCCCGGAATAGCAACAATTGCTCCTATCTGCTGAGCCAGCTCTCCAGCCTCTCCCTCTCGATATCTAGGCTCACAGATGTTTGGTTAACTCTGGTTAATTCTCTGAGTGAGGAAGAATCTCAACATCCTGACTGTTCCTGAGCAGCTATAGTGTACACCCTCCCCAAACACCTCAGTGACAAGTGCTTTCCCAGAGACTAACCACCAAAGAAGCTCTTTAGAATTTCCTTACTGCTTCTGATGAGTTCACTGAAAGACAGATAATTTTTACTCAGTGGTCGATAGTTTTCTGGTCCATTGTGTTGAAGATTTCTAACAACTAACTGTAAAAGCCAAACTTTGTATTCAGGTTTCTAAAATACACTCCAAATGCGTACTTACAAATTATAGCTAACATTCACAAAAACCAACAAGTTGATTTTTCTAAAATGAAATTACTGAAAAGACTCTTTCTGCCCATGCAAATCATCAAAATGTTTCTACAAATCAAAGTTTGAATCAAGAAAAACCAAGAGCCATGCCAAGCGAAACAGTTAAATCACAGAGCTCCTCAAGTCAGGAGCCTGCATGCAGAAGTAGAGAATGCCCAGGCGCTGAGCTGGCTGATTTACTGTCTGGCAGCAGGAAGGGCAATGCTCCTGCCTCTGGCCCCAGCAGGAAGGAAGAAAGGGAGCCTACAGGAGGAGCAGACTCTAAATAGCTAATCAGAACAGTGTGGTGGAAAGCAATCAGCCAGTAGCTGATGCTTGATGGAGAGTGTTCCAAGGAAGCTGAGCATTTTGGGAGATGAGTGAACCACAATGAACATGATAAATGAGCTGACCCATCACTGGAGTATGCATTGTTACTCGAGGCAATTAAAGAACAATATCGGCCACTCTTTGTTGGGCTGTTATCACAATTATGGTTGGCAGAAAGTGCTAACGCTCTTTTCAAATCGACGAAGCCATTTGGATTTCTGGCTGAGGTAATTAGTTTCACTACATGATACTTTTTTTAATAGATAGGAACTCTGTCACTCTTTCTAATGGGACAAAAGCTGTTTTTTTTTCCCCATTTAACACATGCACAGACAGGGATACAAAAGTCTGTTTAAAACATGGTATTATTTTAGATATTGATTAGAGTTACAGACTCATAAGTATCTTTTGGTCAATATGAAATAAAAGGCTTCCAGCTACAGAAGCTTAAGGGGATATTAATACTGTGCACCTCTTAAGCCTCCGATGCACACACTTGGACAGAGGGCTGAAGTTTTCTTTTCAGGTGAAAAGGCAGCATCTGCAGAGGAAGCGAAAGCTGCAGAACCACAGAGCTCTGGATGGTGGCAGGGCTGTTCCTAAGGGCTAATGGGATCCTGTCAAGGAGCCTGTAGCTTTCCAGAGTTGCCAGCCAAGAGTGTGTGCCAGGCATGTGAACAGGCAGGAGTCTTCGCCGCCTTCCATGCACAGAGACTGGTCACATTTCATTCTCCGCTGTATCAGGGCCTCATCCTAAGGTGCTTTCAAAATGACGTGTGCGAGTTGGAACTCTTCTGACTGGCCCAGAGCGGCTGGCAGTGATCCTTTCCAACACACACTTAAAGGGCTGCTGTTGGACTTTAAATGCCGTATTTTCAAGTGTAGCTTCTCCAGCTCATATTCCAGAAAGGCCCTTGGGGTTTCTNTTCATTGCAAAATGAACACATCTGCCCTGCAGTGGGATCTTCCCCGGGAAATGAAGCCAGCACTCTGGTGCTCACTGACTACAGAGGTTCTGAGGTAGACAAGTATCCCCGTGGACACCTGTGTGCTGCCCAAGCGGCACAGGTCAAGCTCTGACCTGAACAAAAATGTCTGCCTTCCTTAAGACCACATCCACTTACTATGAGGACTGTCTGTTAAACCACTTTGCAAACTGCATTTCTACAAATAAGCNGGGGTGGCTGCAGTTGGCTAGACAGTTAATATGAACAACTCGGTCAACTCAAATAGTAAACTTTACCTAACATTTGAAACTAATGTGCAAATGATAGAGTAGAGAGAAGCAACTGACAAAACAAACCATCATAGAATATGTGTGTGTGTGTGTGTCACACACACACACACACACACACACACACACACACACACATGGGTTTGCAAAAGCTGCATAATCCATCAGTATCTGAACTGCTTTTGCTCTTACACATTTGACTGAGCTAAACATTATTCATAGTTTATAACACCTGTTTGCTGCCATGCAGGGTCACTCTTAGTAGGTAGGTATTGCCTTCACTGCAGTTACATAATATTGCCTAGTAAGAGTTTTTCAATTCAGTTGTCTTGTGTTTTTACCACTAGGAAGGGAAAGCCAAGCTAGAGGAAAATTGTTGCCCTCACAACTGTGGCACTTCTCTTTTAAAGTTTGAGAGAGAAAGGAAGCAAGAAGGAATAATTCTGAGACGTCTGTGGGGCATTTTGCCCATTAATGACTGACATGGGAGGCCCAGCCCACTGTGGGTGGCACCTTCTCTGGGCAAACGGTCCTGGGTTGTGTAAGAAGGCAGGCTGAGCAAGCCTTGGGAAGCAGTGTTCTTCCATGGCCTCTGCATCAGCTCCTGCCTCAGTTTCCCTGGATGATGGACTATCACTTGGAAATGTAAGATGAAATAAACTATTTCCAAAAAGGAAAAAGAATATGTCAATGATTTTGTAAAGACCGTAAATTTAAATCAATTTTGATTCAAATATTGAAACATTTCTCACTTAAGATTTGTCTTTCATAAATAAATAGCAACTTTATTTAAAATTCTAGTCATACATAAATAGGTTGATAAGTCACTNTCATAATAATTAAAAACGTATTTCTAAACAGTACTTTATTTTGGTCTTTTATGAATGAATGTNTATATGTGGAACATAAGAAACAGACAGATCGACTACACACATTTTGTCACCAAAAATTCCATGTAGGAGCATTCAATGATATATGTATTAATTTATATCATTAAAAATGTATTGGCCTAATTGTCCACTGAAATTTATCCAGACCTTAAGTATTATAAATGTTTATATATTCCAGTATACATACTTGGCTATATTCCCGTATACATACTTGGCTATATTCCCAATTATTTTCTTATGATACAAAGTTGAAAATGTAGTTTCCTATAATTATGAATTAGATGTATTTATATTATANTATACCAAGTACAGATTTTGTATTTTCTAGGATAATTTGTATAAAACATGCATTTATTCAGACATTATTATAACCCTATTCATCTAAAAAATAAAGAAGAGAAAGGAAAGAAAAGAAAGGAAAAAAGGAGGAAAAAAGACAGGAAAAGAGGANGAGGAGAGATGGGAAAAGAAAGAGTCCTTGCCTTGAGCATGGACTGTGGGTANCTGCTTTATATGTTTCTGGACTTCTCAACACCTTGTTTCTCNNCTATAATAGTATATTACTACTTGACATCATTCACTGTGGAGAAATTTAAATGGGACCTTAATTAAGTTGCTATCTTTCCCCCAACCACATCTATTTACACCAAGATCCAAGTCAGTAATCTTGAATTCTAGTTTCCATCTCTCTCCCAATTCAGGGTGTTTCAGTCACTCAAAAAAGACTGTAAAATTATGAAAATACAGTCTGCAAAACTCAAGAGAGTGAGGACTATAAATTTGCCTTTGTGTGCGGGCCCATCATCACTTTTTTTTTCCATTATTGAATAGTAAATTTTATTTCTCTTGAGGGCTCTGCAGATAAATTTTGGGTATCTTAGTCCTTAGCATTCATTTTTTTTTAATTAAAAAGATTTTCCACTCCTTTTACATACCAACCTCAGATCCCCCTCTCCTCTCTCCTCCTGCCCCNCCAGCTCCCTGCCTCAGCCCACCCCCATTCCCACCTCCTCCAAGACAAGGTGTCCCATGGGAGAGTCTCCAGAGCCTGGCACTCTCAGCCGAGGCAGGACAAGACCCTCCTCCCTGCGCCAAGGCTGTGCCAGGTGTCCTACCACAGCCACTGGGCTCCAAAAAGCCAGCCCCTACACCAGGGACAGACCCGGATCCCACTGCCTGGGGGCCCTCAAACAGTTCAAGACAAACAACTGTCTCAAGCTTCCAGAGGGCCCAGTCCAGCACCATGGGGGGCTCCANAGTTATTGGCCCACAGTTCATGCATTTCCACCAACTTAGCTGGCCATCTCTGTACATTTTCCCCTCATGATCTCAATNTCCCTTGTTCATAGACTCTCTCCTCTCTCTCATCAGTTGGACTCCTGGAGCTCTGCCTGGTGCCCGGCTATGAATCTCTGCATCTGCTTCCATGGGTCTCTGGATGAGGGTTCATGGAGGCTTCTCAGCTATGGGTCCATAGTTCATGCNTCTCCACTAGTTTGGCTGGCCATCTCTGTCAACTATGTTCATAGCAGCATTATTCATAATAGCCAGAACCTGGAAACAACCTAGATGCCCCTCAACTGAAGAATGGATCAAAAAATGTGGTACATATATACAATGGAGTACTACTCAGCAGAGAAATGACCATATGAAATTTTCAGGCAAATGGATGGAACTAGAAAATATCATGCTGAGTGAGGTAACCCAGACCCAGAAGGTCAAACATGGTATGTACTCACTAATAGGTGGATACTAGATATAAACCAAAGGACAATCAGTCTGCAACCCACAGATCCAGGGAGGAACCTAGGCGGGACGCATGGATCGCCCAGCGAGGGAGAAATAGATGAGATCTCCATCATCACTTTTAGGAGTAGGGAGTGGCAGAAGCGGGGGGGGGCACAGGGTCAACACCAGCGAGTGGAGGGCAGAACTCCTCAGAACAAGGGGCAGTGCCAGCGGAGCTTTCAGAGCTTTCTCTGTGTTGTAAGCCACAGCACTGGGGCTGTAACTTAAGCTCTGTTGTTTTATACCTATCTGAGGCTTTTTCCCTCCTGGCACAGAATCAGGACTGGTAACTAACATGTAAAGAAATAACCAGCATAGCAGATTCATGGCTTGGTAGGATACAACAAACAAGGAACCCACACGANATAGAACCTGCTTAGCTTCCATAGCTTTAAAAGGACATGCCTTTTTAAAGAACTCAAAAACCAATTTCCATTACATTGTATATGCTGAATAACCCTCTCTTCTTTCGGCTAAGTTTAATAACATCCTTAAAAGGGTAAAGTACATTTACAACTGTCTTTCAGACTGCTTAAACTTATGTTCACAATTCCAGTTTCTGAATATCTGCTAAAAGATGGACTTTATAATACTTTTACTGTCCTGAAAGTTTTACATCAGTAAATGTGTACCAGCATATTCCTAACACCCAAAGAGTTGGTTAATTTATAATGTGTGAGTCACATAATTATTCCTCCAGTAAGGCAGGGCCCTGAAATCTACTGCTAGATTGAGAAGAGGATCTTCAAGGCCATAAATGTANACTTAATGTCCTTCATGTTTGGGGCTGTGTCAGCATCTACCATCTCATTGNTACTAAAAATTATCAAGAGCTTTATAAATAATGTCTCTTTGTTATATCAACCCTGCAAATTAGAGTCACTTATACTACTTTGTAGTTGAAGTTAGTTGTAGTTGAAGGAGTTACCAAGAGGTTAGGCCATGCNCAGCAGTGACACAACTTCTAAGGACAACTGGGCTGTGAACATGGGTGACTAGAACTCCTTCATTCTCNTCTGTATCCTGCTGAATAGCTGAAGCCAGGGGCTTGGATGTGATTCCCCCAGAGATGGAAAGGAGCAGTGAGTGGTCTGCAACCTTTCAAATTGGATACAAACTACCATTCAGGTACCAATCAGCTACCTTTACAATGTTGTATGCATGACACACTCTGAAGTCCCCCATGGATGCCCTAGGAAATCCTTCACCTCAGGCTAAGAAACCCTCAGTAGAAAAATAAATCTGCCTAAAGGAGGTTTATGTTTACCAGGAACTCCCCTTGACCTGCCAGGAACATCCCTTAATCTACCCTCAAAGGTCAACTCCCTTGGACATCTAGCTCCCAGTCAAGAACAGCCTGTACCAGCTTAAGGACTCCAATCCTGTTGATTGTCAAAGCAAATCTGCTTGCTTTTCTGCCACTTTGCTCTTCTCNTTGCCCCTACCTGCCCCCTACCAATAGATGGCCTTGACAGTTTGAAACCTTTCTTTCCACCCATGGAGTGGTCCAGTTTGGTGGTTCCACTGTGCCCTCACTTCACATTTTTTCTCATTGTTATGACAACTATCTAAAAATTAACGTAGAACATGTTTATTTGAGCTCACAATTTGAGGGTACAGGTCACCATGGAAATGAAGATACGTAGGCAGTGCAAGAGACTGCTAGTCACGTTGTATCTACAGTCAGGAAGGAGCGAGTGGTGAATGTTAGCACTCAGCTCACTTGCCCCCTTGGTCTGGGACCCCAGCACACAGCACTGTGCTACCCATGTTTAATGTGTGCCTTCCCACCTCAATTAACNTAATCTAGAAACTCCTTTAACAGACATGNTTGTCTCCTAGGTTATTCTAGATCCTGTCGAGTTGATAATCATTTTAACTATCAGTGACTGAGCAGTTAAGTGAGAAAATGAAGGCAAGAGTAAGTTCTAGAGATCTCAAGTACGAAAAGGTCAAGTGTGAGTGATGGTAACTGGCTACCTGGGTAATGTGTGCTTAAAAGGTTTTGAGCTTTAGAAAAAGCGTGCTGGGATGAATCAGCATGTGTGCAGAAGGCAGAGCAGAAAGCATGTGTGCCGATTGGAGTTAGACAATTATAGTAATTGTATATGGGGGAAGGAAAAAAGTAGGGAATAAAAAGGGATAGAGAGCTGGGGGAAATGACTTGTTTCCGTGGTAAGGTCCTCGGTACTGAAGAAGAGTTGGAGGGACATGGGTAGACAAGGAAGGCAGAAGTGAGCTCCCTGAAATGGCTTCTTGTTCCTGGAGGACAGTGGGAGAAGAAAAGGCAGGAAGGCACCATATGAACTGGACCAATAGGGGGAAGGGAGGGACCCAGGTCCTCTATAAAATTCCCCACCAGCATCCCTTTATCTTTCCATTTCATGGGGATAGAGCTGTTACTGTCCCTTTCTCTGCAGCTAGCTCTGCTCTTTCCCTAATGTTCATCTCTTTGTCTGTTCCAGGGAATGAGCTCTCTGATCCTCTAAAAGACCACCAGACCCTGTAATAGTTCTTGAAAATGTTTAAAAATAGACAGCAAACTATTAAATTGGGGGAAAAATAGCTTAGGGATCAAAATTAGTATGTACAAGGACACAAAAGCAAGAAGCACTTGAGAATAAAGATTATGAAAGGAGACACCAATTTATCTAAGGGGGCAATGGGAATGACCACAGACACAAACTCAGGTACAGAGACAGAATAGAGAGTGCTCATGCCCCAAACCTCAGGACACTCCGAGGTGGTTGTCTGCTGGGAGTGGAAAGAATGAGGTTGGAAATGTATTTGTCCATTCACTTACTGTTAAGAAACCTACAGTGTGCCAGGCATTCTGCACATTGCAGAGATAGCAGACACAGAGTAAGTAAGATTGAGTACCTATTATCACTCTTGTGAGGGAGGCAGGCTTTCAGAGAATGTTTATAAATAATATGGCAGATGGCTGGTAAAAACTAAGCAAAAAAACATTATGGGAGGAAAATCAGGCCAAGAACCAAATGAGTGGGAGGGTGCCAATTAATAGGGTGGCTGTGGCTGATCAGAGAAGAGGCAAAGGGAACAAACAGTGAGGGGAAATGCCCACAGTGGAGATATGTTTAGAGGGTTGAGGAAGTAACCTATTGGCTGTCTGGACTGCAGTGAGTCACAGGAAATGATGAGCATGGAAGCAAAGGGAATAGAAAACAAGACAGTGAGAATGCCAGGGAGCCAGACTAGAGCCATGACAGGCTCTCCTAGTAGCCCTGCCAGGGACCAGGCCTTGGTTTCAGTTTACTGGAGCTGGCTGGAGCTGAGCAAGCTGTTCTCAGGAAAACCACAACTCAGGGGCAACCAATCAGCAGGTGCCCTACAGTCCTCTGCTAGTTAAAGATAGCTTTCCTTACCTTGATGCTGGAAAGTTCCTAACCACTAGAGCTACCTGTCAATCCTATGAGCTTTTTGTTTAAACCCACCAATCAGCTCCCAGACTAATCTCTCCTCCCTGGAATTCCCCCTAACTCTGCTTAAAAAGAGCCTGTGAGCTTCTCTCGGGGTCACCATTTGCCACTTTGTCAGGTGGTTAGATCCCAATATGTTGGCAAGTTTAATAAACGCTCTTACTGATTGCATACATGACTGGTGATCTTTAATGGGACTTCTTGCAGACCCTAACAATAGTACAAGTCACGGTAAGAACTTG
>LZPO01076072.1:114846-125724 GCA_001675575.1 Neotoma lepida | reverse complement strand
GAGAAAGAGAGAGAGGGAGAAAGAGAGAGAGGGAGAAAGAGAGAGAGAGAGGGAGAGAGAGGGAGAAAGAGAATATGTGTAAGTAAAAACAGTGTTCAGATAGATTCTGGTATAAGATTTGTGAGTAGCTGGAGAGATACAGGAAAAAGGCTCCAGGAATGATCTGAAGGTGGACTAGAATAAATGAGCATGTCCTTCTCCGGTATGAGGAGGACATTACATGTTAAGGGCGGAGGAGGTAGCTCAGTGGTGAGTATACAACTAGTGTGCAAGGCTCTAGGTTCCATCCCACACACTACAAAAAAACATAAACAGAACATTGAAAAGCTATGTTTATATGTTAAATGACTTAACAACCAATTTAAAAAGCAATCGTGAATGTAAGCAAACAAACTTGTAACCTGCTTGACTCCTTCAGAATTTCCTTATTATCTTACATAATGCTCTTAGTTCATGGTGAGTTATCAGGAAATTTGCATAAATACTTATTTCTGGATTCCCTACAACAAAGTCAAACAGACTTCCAACCGGGAGAAAGCCTCCTCTCCTTGATGGCAGGAGCATCATATAAGTGCAGTACTGATAGAATGAATGTCAGTGAGGATCCTCACACTCAGGTGCTTCCAACAGGATGGACTGGCCCCATGTCTCAGAATCTTTACTCCAACAAAGATATGACATCACGTTTTGACCAAATCAAGTCATGGACAGAGCTAATAGGCAAAGCCCTTGTTTCCAGGCTTTTAGCCCTATCATCTCCCTCCCTCACTAGAGATTCTGAGCTGGTGACCTCCAGCACTCCCTGATGACAACATCTATCAAGGATGAAGGACTTGTATTGTTTTCAAAAAGATTCACCTGTTTACCTCTACCCGACTGCCCAAGACTTCCAATTCGTTCTTTGATGACACTACATCCTGCCCTAAATCACAAGCATTGGTTACTTGTGGCTCCTCAGAAATTGTACACTTTGAACAGTAAACGATTTTCTTGGGCTTTGCTGTTGCATTTGTGGACACTAGCAGTTGTGGTGTAGCTATTTTCCAGAAACTCAAGCATCCCTCCCAGAGCTCACAAAACTTACATGACTCAGAATGTTCAAAAGGTTACAAGGTTAACNTGACACTTTCCCAAAGCTATACAGACAGTAAATGATGATGGAGGAGATTCCCTTTGGTAGAACTATCTGCAAACTGCAAGTGCCATGCCAGCCATGACCTCTATCACTGAGCACTAGGGTTGCAACACAGGTTTGAGTAATCAAAGGTCTGTCATATTCCATAGCCCACACTTTTGATGTTTTACTGCACAGTCTTTGGATAGTGGAAGACTTACCATAAGCATTTATATTTTAAAAATTTATCCTTGTATGATTTTTATTAAGTTCCTATTAAATTCCAGGCAAGAATTATCATAGAGAAACCAGGAGAAACAAAGCCTGGCCGATTCAGCAGGGAGTTTATTAGCACAGACGGCACAGGGTGATACATTACTTCAGATTCCTGTATACCCCAAGCCATTGGAGAACCTTGTTAAAGACAGTCAAGTTGTGAAAAGTAATTAAAGTTCTCTCTTCTCAATAAAAAATTTTGTTGGTATTGAAAAATGAGCCACCTTAATTTATTTTAGAAGAAAACACTACACAATTAGTGGTACTGAGACTAAATCAGATACTGTAGTGTCAACCTTGAGAGCAGCAGGAACATATTTCTTTCTTCTGTAATATAAATATCCTCAGTGGAGACAGAGAAAGTAACAGCATTTTCATAGCCATTGGCTAAATTACCTCTATTGATGAGGCACCACAGGTTCTTACTGAATGGGTCTAAGTAGCTGCTAAGGGATAAAAGAAAGTGTTTGGTGAGCTGATGCCACAGCATGCTCCTGGTCTGCTGGGGAGAGAATTAAGCACAGGCTGCCATGCATGAATGGCGTCATGTCCTGCCTGGGCATGGCTGACTGGCCAGCCCTGAAATTGTACAAATGAAAGGAAGTAGGTTAAAATAGACATTATTATTAATAATTGGTGTGCATGAAGTAAATTAGGAGATCCCACCAGGTCTTTCTTAAGAGGTAGTAAAAACCTTTGGAAATAAAGTCTGCTAAAGCCATCTTTTCAAAGCTTTTGACAAGTTGCAAATCTCAGCCATTTTATTTTTCATTGAAAGGAACTCAGAGTGTCAGTTTAGTTCAAATACGCATGCACATATACACATGCGTGCACACACACAAAGAGTGGATACTGCAGGGAGCATGCACTAAGACACAAGAGGTACAGAGCATAGCCTTTATGCACAAAGGCAGCCAAGGGACCTGGCTGTGCCATTAAGCAGAGCGAGGATTTGTCACCAATGTCAGAGGGCAGCTACAGTACAGTTCCAGACTCCTTCAGCTCCTGTGTGTATTCCCACCAGAGCCATCTATCACAAACTGGATTCTGGTCCCCTTTGGGTACTCATGTTGCAGGCAGGAACACTGAGAGGATGTCCCAGTCTGAAGACAGAGGTCATACACTTAACCCAAACCATGATTCAGATTTTCAAAAACGTTAAAGAAACAATCAATTTGGAATCTTTTTTTTTTAAATGTTAGAGAATGGAATTTTAACCTGTCTATTTTTCTGTTGTAGAAAAATATCAAAGTTTCCCAGTTTCCCAATTATTTTCAGTAAATCCCTTTCATATGGAGCAAACAGGTAAAGAATAATGAGAAATATTAAACCCAATTTTAAATAATCCTATAGAATCATGTTTCCTCTAACCTTAGCAAAAAAAAAGTACTTTCTAGCAATATCCCAATACTAAACACTCCTCATCCAATCTGATGTCACCATATAATAAATTTTCACTCTTATACAAATATTAACCTTGTCTAAATTATATTTCAATCAAAAAAAGAACATTCAAAGAAACAAAATAATACTAAATTATCCAACAATTTAAACCCAATTCAATAGTAAATAAATTCCCACATTTTCTCCCAATTCTGTTATTTAGATTAAGGTAAAACAAAATTAACAAAATGTGGAGATTTAACTCAAGTAGTTAAGTGATAATCTCATAATTAAAAGATATTCCTACTTAAAGAATAAGTTCTTTCATAGGGTGCTGTTCTGATCCTTAACTAAGCAAGGCTTGTTCTCCATTGTAAAGTACTGGCTTATAGCTAATCAAAAACTGAAAAACATCTTTACCTACACGTTATTTCTTAATAAACTAAACCCTCCTCCCTCAGAAACAGAACATACATTCTCCTATATCCTGAGATACGGTCGCTCCAGAATGGCCTAGAGGACAGGGACATGGACAACTGAAAATGAAATTTCTGAAAAATTTCAGTAAAAGCTGGAGCTGTGCAGCAGCTGTGGCANGAAGACTTGATGAACAGAACTGTTTGATACCGGGGACATTTGGAGAGTTGCTCACCAGAAAGGAATCAATTCAGACGCAGCATGCTGTGTGCTATTGTGTCCCTTGTCTTTCTTTCTCACTAGAGTGCTCCTGGGTCACTGTGACACTATCCCTCCTCTCGTTCCCATCTCAGATGTACATTCAGTTTTCTAACTTTAAAAAATGAGGCAATAACCTGAGCTCTGTATCTAGGGCTCTTATTTACTGGAGTTTGTATAATTTGAGTGTTTCTCCATTGTTTGAAGATAAAATTTTAGGGAAAGATTCTTCTAAAAGACATTTTTTCCCCACTTAGCAGAAAAATTTGAACTACCAGGCATTCTGATTGAAGAGACATTATATCTTAGTCAATTTCTACACATGCAATATTTTAGACTATATTAAAGGTAAAAGTTTTTGTGTCAAATATTAAAACTTAACACTTTATTATGAGGCTTTTAGCATTCCCTATGTGCATATACATATATAGCACACATGCATACATATGTTTGAATGTCTAAGCAAGGAGCTAAAGTTTTACACACATATAAGTAATTATACCATTGAGCTCCAAATGATCATTGTAATGGATGAAGTCAAATCTTTAGCTGGTTTTAGCTATAATTTTAAAGTAAGCAGTTTGGACATCTATAATTGAAGATGCTATTTAGATACCATTCACAGAGTGAAGCAAGTTAAAAACACTTATAGTTGTCTTCTTATGAGAGATTTATCATAATGATTTTAGTCTGCCACCTTTCATATAGCCTGTCAGCCAATAAAGACACGGTGCATCGGAGAAACACATCAATACTGAAAGGATGCTGACTTCCAGCCTCCAAACAGAAACACTAATGTAAACATCCCTTGACTGTTACCAAACACTTCCCTATACGTCTGTGAAGCCTAAATTGCTCACACTAGAGTAAATGGATTATAACTGACTAAAAGTCCCGTGGACCACATCTAGGTTGCCACTCTCTTTACAGCAACAGAATGAATGCATTTCCAGTAATGTTTATGTGAGGGAAAGCTTTCTATTTCATATTTTTAACAGAATTGAATCCTAGAAGATTATGTGCTTTAGTATCTAAGTGTGCTGTCAGACTTTTAGAGAATACTGGAAGTTCTGGAAATGAAAAGGAGAGAACTTCCTGCTCTTTAGGTATATTTTTAATGACAAAATAAAATCTTACCCTCACATTGACTCAGGTCCTAGTTCATTTGCCTTGTGTTTTTGATTAGATATCTGCACATAGGAAACTTCCTATTAGAGGAACTATGCAGTTTCCATAATGAGTTTCCTATAAATTATGATATTTGATATGAGCTCAAGCAATTTTTCATTTTGTTTAAAAATTTCCAGTGATCTGAAATTGCCATCAGCTGGTGTATGATCTTCAAGCTCTCTTCTGAATTCTATTAACATCACTAAATTTAAGTTTTAAAGGAAGGGGGCATTTCCCCTCTCTAAAAAGGGAAGTTAATGCCTATGGGAAAATAATTCCTAACAAATAAAACCCAGGGGACCTGGTCAGCAAAGTGAATAAATCCCCATCTTTCATACAACTTTCAAACTAGTGAACGGTACAAGAATTCGGAAACAGTTCTTTTTCAGCTCTTGCCATATAATGTTCAAAGTCTGTATGTAGTGGCAATGCCAGCTTACGGGGCATGGCTATTCAATGGTTAGAAGATTAACTTTAATATGCAAAGCAAATGGTTGGACAGGGGTGGAGGGGCCATCCGAATATATAATCCCCACAACTGGAAATGTATCCAGAGATTTTTCCTAGGGCATATTGGGTAATAGTCAAAGGAGCTGAGAGGACCCGGCCAAGTTCATTAGTTCCACTCCAAGGGAAGGTTTTTCACAAACCGGTTCTTATTCTGTACCACGGATTAGAAGTCTAAATGAAAGGCTACATATGGTGAAAGATATATACATTCAGCCACTACCGCAGACAGGCAGTAAATTATCTGGGGGCCTGCAGAGTGCTCTGGAGGCCACTCTTTCAACTTCCCCCTCACCTGTGAAAAAGCCTGGACCTTTACGCCATTGGCTATTAATAATGCTCTCTGGAAGCAAGCAAGTTGAAATTGTTCCCAATCTGCAAATCAATAGACCATGTATGTATGTCTACTACTGTTGAATGAAATTATATATCAGAATAAAAGAGGAGATCTGCAGTACAGGACTCAAGTCTGCTTTCATGTAGCCTATAATATCCATGGGCTCTGGGCAGCACAAAGCTCTGAAATGCTTCTGTTTCCACTCCCAGAAGGATATCCTAATATAGATGCCGTGAACGGAAGCCTCCAAAAGGAAGTCTGCGATATGAAATTTAAAATAATTGTTTTTAAATTTGTAGTTTCCAGATTGGGTTTCTACCATGCCTGCCAAACCTTCCCCTCTTTTTCTGTGGGCTTGTTATACAAATATGGATTTCATTTGTGTATTCACAGAAGGAAATGGTGACTCAGCCACTTTGTGGGTATGCCTTTGGGTTTCTCCTCCACCCACAGAACACGGGAGGTGGAATGAGTCCAGAGCCAGGAGGAAGGAGNTGGAGCACACAGTGGGGCAGTGTTGGGAAAAGGCAGCCCTGGCTTCTCTGGCTTGGTGTACAGCCTCTGGGTACCTCCTAATGATGCCTCCCTTCCCTGGCCAGCCCCGGCTGATTCAGAGCTGTCTTTATTCTCCCCGCTAACATGGTCTCTGCACAGCAGATCTGCAGTCACCNCCACCTTCTTAAGCATGAGTTTTCAAATGCCAGTTGTACAGGAATGTTCACTATTGAAATGTGCCAAGGAGGAGGGACCATCTTGTCACTGTTCCCTAAAAAGTGTAAGTCTGATTTATTGCAACAAAGAGATGGAATATGAGCATTCTGGTTATTGTTATCCACATATCACTTAGAAGTCATGTTCTTTCTATAAGTCTGTCTCCTTTAAAAACTATGAAGTGAAGTAGAGCAATGACTCATGTTTCTAGCACTAAAGGATGCTTTGAAGGCTGCTAGGGGAGAAATTCACTAACAGTGTCACCCAGTTAACATTATCCTTGCAAGCATACTAACCTGACAGACAAGATATAGCCATGGGAGCAACCATGGAACAACTGTATTGGGGCTAACCAACTGTTTTCCTATTGGATTGGAGGGATATGCATCTGATACCACACATCTGGTCCAAAACCAAGGACTGGAGAGGTCATGGGCCAAATGAAAGAGCATGCTACTCTTGATTGCCTAAGTGAACATGAACATGTTCTCAAACTTAATTAAAATATTTATTTTTATACCCGTACAGTAGTTCTACCCTCATCCTGGTACAAAGAAGTTGGTTTATGTAGAGAGCTCCCAGTATTTAACATCCAACAATATAGTGCTTTATTAGCCAAGAATGCTTGCCAAGTCACATGTGTGTATTACAGTTCCCAGCCATAGTTGAAGGTTATTAACATAGAATATTAAAGCTGCATTAAGTCAAGGCATCAAGAAAGGAGGAGGAAGGGTTCACAGCTACAGAAGAAGAAAGCAACACAAGATATGGGTTCTGTTGAGGTCTGAGAAGCAGTTTTAAAGGGGTCTGTTTGGAGACATTGGTGCAGTGATGAGTAATTTTTTATGTTATGACAGCAGGATTGTGGTGTTAAGGCATTTGGTCAAACACCAGCTAGATGCAACTGTGAAGATATTTACTAAGATGTGATTACATTTTTCCTGAATGACTCTTAAGTAGAGCTTATTTTTCTCAATAGGAGGGTAGGCTTCCGATCAATTAAAGGCCTTAATAACAGAAGTCAAGGTTCCTTGCATAAGATACGCTACCTTAAGAAATGTAGAAATCCCACCTGAGGGCTCTGGGAAGTTGGACCAGTTAGTAAAGTACCTCCTGGGCAAGCATGAGGACCTGTATTTGGATTCCCCCAGACAGGATGCAGGCCTGACATGCCTTACAGGTTTTAGACTTACTAGCACNCACAGCTTCATAAGCCATTTCCATACAATAACTCTCTACATAGATATACATAGTCAGATGCCCNGATGGATCTTTTTCTCTAGAGAATCCNAAAANAATCACCAAGATCCCTTCTACTAGACTGCATCCATTCTTTGTTTCCAATTTCATTATCCATTTTGCAGGACTACACGTACTCCAGCCATGCCAGTGCACGGAGAAAAATGCCTAAGTAATCCATCATTTTTGGTTAAAATGACAAGAGCTTGGTACCTCTTGAAGTTGGTAAGTATCTCCACTCTGATATTTTTCCAATTTTCCAAACTCAAAAAAATTAAATGGAAATATGTATCTCCACAAAAGGCTGCTTTTCCTAGGGTGCTGTTGCTATGCCTTCCTCTGCTCTCTCCTGGGAGTGAGCTTTAACTTATTCTCTCAGGCCACCCTTCACCCCCACTCTATAAAGCCATGTATCTCCCTGGACCACCCTTTACCTCATCTCTATACAGTCACAAAACTTCCAGGTACCTTATCATAAGGTGAAGCCCTGCAGCACNTCTGTGATGAGTCATNTTGATATCAACTTGACTGGGTTGAGGAAACTGAGCTAGATTAATAAGGCACAGCTTTGGGTGTGTCTGCACAAGGATTACCCAGAAGGGGAAGGTCTTCCCTGAATATGGGCCATCCTATGGGAGCCCAGAAGGAACAGAAGGAAAAACATGAGAGAGCATCCCAGCACAGGCATGCTCTCCGCCTGGCTGCCATGCTGGGGACTGCTGTTCTAAACTACAATATTCTCATTGCTGTGGCCATATTGTATAAAAGCAACTTCCGGGGGCGGGGGGCAGGTTTAATCTGGTTTGCTGTTTGAAGGTACCATCTTCNTTGAAGAAGGCATGGTGTCACATTACATCCACAGTCAGGAAGCAGAGAGAAATAGCTGCTGGTGTTTAGCTCCTTTTTCCATTTTATTCAGGCTGGGACCTGAACCCAGGGAATGGTGTCACCCACAATGACCCTATTCCTCCCACCTCACTCAAACCTTCTTGGAAATAGCCTCATGGACACACCCATGTTTTCTCTGGTGATTCTAAATTAAATCAAGTTGAAAATAAACATAAGCCATCACACCTGCCATACCTTCCCTGCTATGAAAGGGAAATCTCTGAAAACTTACCAAAATTAAGAATTCCCAATTAGTGATATCTGCCAGTTACATCTGCCACAGCAACAAAACCTGACATGCCCCGACTCAGGCCTTTTCCTCTTTACTCTACCCNAGTAGCCTGCATAGTATTTCCCAGAGTGATGCCTGAGAGTCAGCACNACCTCTCTGTCCTCTTCACTACTCATTNTGGCCACAGAGCTCAGCATATCTGCCTTAGTAATGCCACCAAAACCTCATCGCCTACATCTCCCCAGCTATTCTCTTGTGCGGTTTTATTTCTCACAGAAATAATTATTCTAGACGTTTCTTTCTTCCATTCCTCCTCTCTTATGTCCTCTGCAGGAGTGCTCTTCTAAAACGTTCCTCTGGCCATGCCTGCTCTGTCTAATTCCTTAAGACTGCACACTTTTGGGCAAACGATGTAGCCTGGCACACAAGGTGCTCTGTTGCCTCTGTCTCAGTCTGCCTCCTCACTCTTCCCCATCTTATCCTTGNGCTCCAGCCTGACTTAACACACCTGTTCTTTATTGTCACTGATGTCATTCTTCCTTGTACCTCAAAGACTTTTAAATGTTAAATTCTTTGAAAGAAGCCATATAGAAGACAATCACCTCGACCAGAACCAGATATACCCTGGCTCCCCTCCATGATCAAATCTGGACTGTTTTCTCCCCTGCTCTCCTCTCACTGCACCTGGGTGCCATGAACATACCTAGTTTCCTATCGTATTGCTTTTCCCCTAAATATTGNTCTTTCCCCATCAAATCACTGTTTGTGTTTTGTTNTCTACTGGGTTCTNAAGTCTCTGGAGACAAGGCCATGTCTTACTTNCCATTTTACCCCCATTACACAGCAGAGGGGAAGCCACNCCCNGGATGCTCAGAACAGTCTTGATAAATGAATCACTGCACTANCTTTTAAATATNTTTTAATGAANGAACTATGAACAGTCATGTGGCNTACTCCTGCCGCTATATCCCTTTGTTTCTATTTTGACCACNAAGAAATAATTTTTAATAATTTNTCAGCAACATAAGTTGGAAGTACATACACTGTGAGTAGTTTTGAGGCATTAGAAAGNACAAAATAAGAAGTTTTATTTTAACCACAGNCAGGAAGATTTGTGAAAGTAAATGTGTATTAAAATCATTAATAATTTTGTAATGAACATTTAAGAAACCAGCAACAGCAGATTTCATGATCTGAATTTTTTCCTTAATTCTGCCAGGTAGAAAACTGAAGTTTATTTAATAGTGAAAAGAGGAGAGTATTTCCACATTAGAGTCCTATGGACAATATCCAGATGAATATTACATTTAGTTAACTTGGGCCAAATGAGTGTATGGCGGTGGTGGGGTGCTTCATAGAGCCCNGGGGATCAGAACCAGGGCAGGTGTCATTCTTTGTACAGAGCAATCACAGCATTTTAAAGTAGCTGCTTTGGAAGAATGGAGGCACTGAGATCCCCTTAGTGTGCACATGCTGCTGGGTATTATTAATGCTTAACCACTCATGAGAAACAGCTATCACTCCAATCACTCATCCGACCTTGTTAAAAATATTGCTTCCAAAATGTGTCTAAGCTGCTCTGCAGGTATATTTAATCCTCAAGTAGCTTTCTTGCTATTGATGGTTTATGCTTCACAAATCACAAAGTCACTTCCCTAATTTGTCCCATGAGATATCTACATGTCATCACANCAAACATTCCTAGGAACTCAGCTGTGTGACTAAGAATTTGGTGACAAGAAGGCAAAATGGGACAGGGTGACAGGACACCTCATTTGTTAGNGGATTTGCTATCAGAATAGTATGCAGATATCCAGCTACCCAGTAAGTTTCCCTTTCAAATGTCTTTAGGAATTCTGAATGAAGCTTGGGGTGTAGGTAGCTCTACACTAGAGCACTTGCCAAGAGTGTGGTAGGGCCCTGAGTCTGATCTCTATAACTTAAAAAAGTATGCCTGCCTGGCTCTCCTACTTATGTTTTAACTTAAAAGGATCACTCTTTTAGCTCCCTCCTTTTTCTCTTCCCTGGTTTGTTTAGCTTTTCTTTTGGTCCAGTTATCATTCTCTATATCCCCTGCAGTTATGTGAGTGGCTGACTTGACTCTTGTCATGTTTCTGTGTAGAAGTGATGATATGTGGAGTATCCCCCACTTGACCCTCAGCTCTTTCTTCATCTTCGGTCCAACCCCAGGGGAGTATTGGCATATACTGTGAAGACGACAGAGTCTCCACTGGTCTGAGTCCCATTTAGAAGCATAGTCCTATACCACATACAAGGAACAAATATCCATTGTGGCAAGCTAGCAGGATCTCAGTTCTTACCTGGTATCAAAGCTGTAGCCATTCA
>LZPO01076072.1:99326-110629 GCA_001675575.1 Neotoma lepida | reverse complement strand
CGCCTTTCCTGGAACTCACTCCGTAGCCCAGGCTGGCCTCGAACTCACAATGATCCGCCTGCCTCTGCCTCCCGAGTGCTGGGATTAAAGGCGTGCGCCACCACAGCCCAGCACCAGTTACTTTTCTATTGTTGTGACAAAACACCAGGTCCAAGTGATTTATGGAAGGAGTTTCTGGATTATAGTTCCAGAGAGAGAAGAATTCATCACGGTGGGGAGGCGTGGCAGAAGCACAGGTGGACTGCCTCCCTCCAGCAGCAGGAGTTAGGTGGACCTCCTAACTCCTCAGGGAGTGCCACCAACCGGGGGGAAAGTGTTCAAAGGCCTGAGCCTATGCAGGACATTTCTCACATAAACTACCATAACCGNTTCTCATCCAACTTTCATGTGAACAACTTGAATTATCTCTTACTCAGCATGAAAACATGTGACCACAACTTATGTCTTTGAAGTAGCTTGCTGCCCTCATCATGACTTGTTTGAAACAAAGTGAAGATAAAGTGTGTGTGTGTGTGTGTGTGTGTGTGTGTGGGTGGGTGTCATGCTTGCTTTATAATATGTCCATAAATTGACTGACCAAGCTTTTTTGTATGTAATTATTAATGCCAGGGGATGTGATTTAACCATGGTCTGCCTAACTTGTATAACAATGGTCTGTGTTATAACACACTTAGAATTCATGAGGAATTAAATAGGAAGCTGAAATTATATAAAGTCAAATGTATCCAACTGAATTTTAACTTCACAAGCCCTTAGCTATGCAACTTTATGGAATTAACCTCAATGAACCTTGGTTTCATCATTGGTAATATCAGAAGGCTGGTATGAATAAAAATGAAATTTTGTGCACAAAGTGCATAGATAATTGCACACCAAATAGTTGAGACCTAATAAGTTCTTTCCTTCTTTATACATAGTAAGAAAAAAAATACTCAAAATCTTTCAGCAGAAAATCTGGACTAAGAGCTAGCCCAAGCAAATGTAGCTAATATGCCTACATGCTGTTTTAATGAACCAAAGAGGAAATACTTGCATCTTAAAGGTCACCATCATGCAGACATGGGAATTAACTTCTCAGTCTGTATGACAAATATAAATTCCCCATAAAGAAGCCTTGAACATGTTATTCTCCTTGTAACCTTGGCAGTTTCCTCTGGAGTCATCGTGTTTTGTTTTGAGTTTTAAAGCATAAATATGTAGGCAGGGAGTAAAGGCTTCTAGACCTGGGCCATGCTGTCTACCTAGCATTAAGCAAGAGCAGATAAGTCAGTCACAGAAGCAAGAACATTGCAAACATGATTCATGTCCCATCCTTGAACATGGCAGGAAGGCTGCAAAAGATATTTAGAAGCCGATGCTTCCTCTGAACAAGTCAACAAGTGTGTGCTAATCCCTCTCCCTGGACTATGCTGGCCTCAGATAAAGTGACAATGTAGAATCTGGGATGAGAAACTATCTCAAGGCTAATGATCACTGCTACTGAAAAGGCCCGGTGCACAGTATAAACACCGGGGTCAGACAGCAGATATCCAGGATATTACTCAAAAACACATCGAGCTCAAAGCTGACAAGATAATCTATTCCTGTGAGTGCAAAGCAGTCTGGAATGCCACAGCTATGACCTACATGAGGAAAGAAAGGAGTACAAACTCTCCAAGGGCNGTGTCTCAGGCTCCTTATGCAGGCAAGGCTCCAACAGACTTCAAAGGGAGTTCTGCCTAAGGAGGGAGGACTGGCCTCAGTGGCGCACAGGGGGTATCGCTTCCATGATCATGTTGCCATCTACATTTGGTGGACCGGCAAATCCAAATATCTCAGACACGAGTTTAAACAGATGAAAAAAGAAGTGTGAAATAGCTTGGAGACTTGCTTGCAAAAGAAACCTCAGAATTCCAGGGAAAAGACTCAAAACCAGAAGCTTCATATGTTACCCCAAAGTCTCAAGAGAATATCAGTGTATGACAACATAAAAAAATAAAGTTTATCCCTAATATTGCATTCTAGTATAGCACANGACCCCAAAACTATGTAGTAAAGAAATCATTTTCCACATGTGAATGTTCATAAAAGGTCAGTCACATTTTCTTAAATGAAACTTCAACCATATCTGTTTTTAACAGGGTTTTAACATACGTGGATCTTGATTAATGTAGAGAGCTGAAATCATCAGACAATACTTACAGGAGGACCTGTGGGGCAGGATGGGGGTGGGGACGAAAAAGAGAGAAAGAGAAATTAGTGAATATAAATGTTAAAATTAATTAATAGATAATGAATCATTATAACCACCATCACAATGCTAAGAACACAAAGGAGACTTAGAACACAATTAGTGCATATAAATGTTAAAATTAATTAAGAGACAATGAATCATTATAATCATAATCACAATGCTAAGAACACAAAGGAGACTTAGAACACAGTGGTTCTTAAGTCTTTCCCTTACATTGCAGACCTTTGAGATGACAGAAAAATAAATTTATGCCCAAACACAAATTGTGCGTAGAATTTGAACAAACTTTCGGGTTCTCCAAAGCCTTCTCATGTGTAGCTGAGAGGCCTGTGATCTTGAAATAAAACTGTGTAATACATACAAGTTTAAGTAAAATATGAGTCAGGAGAATCTTGACTGCTTTTGACAGGCTACTCCAGAGAACCGAGCTTGATAAACAGTCAAATCAGCAAAGCCTTTCATTTGCTGAAGGCTGTTCTTAAAGAACGTCCTTCCTTCAACGTTTCCACCAATGCATAAAAGCCCAGGCCTGGTGTTTCTAGAGGTTTCTTTAAACCAGAGCACAGGTGAAAACTGAGAACATTTCTGTATTTCACACACCGTATGCTCCAAATACCAACTCTAAGTGACTAGGCAGTTGGGAAGTGATTTTTATCTTGTCTATAGAACTTTGCATAAGTACACAATTTTCATCTTCCTCCTTAATTTTTTGACAAAAGATTATATTGGTGATTGTCTGACTCCAACAATGTTTTATCATTTCTTTTCCCTCAAAACTACTTTCAGGGGGAAGAAAGAGGACCAGGTAGAGTGGGAGAAGCATGGAGTGGGGGCAGGTTTTAGGGAAGCCAAACAGATGAGAACAAACTGAAGACGCCAAAGTGAGTTCCATTACTCCACACACTAGCCTTGACATTTAATTTTAAAGGACGTGATGAAGCCTCGATTCGATGAAGCCCCTGCCCAGCCATCCAGACTCAGGGAGGCCTAAGGTTGGCTTTTGAGAAGACTCAGAAATCGGCAGCCATCTTCCCCAGTTGATGAATTTTCATAATCCCTTTCACTTTAGCATCTTTTTTAAAAGGGAAGGAGGAAATGGGAAGTCCCAGATTCAGCCTGCTGCCTGCTCTTCCTAACAAGATAGGGTTCTACTATTTCAACACCNGGCTAGTGACTGTCTTCAATCTTGATAAATCCTAGCATTAGATAGTGGAAACCCCCATTTCAGAGCATGCTGGAGTGACCATGAAAGGAAGAACTGATGTTCTCATAAGAAAGCCATCTGGAAATTGATGCTTTTGAAATCTCAGACTAAGATTAAGAGCAGTAACTGACCTCACTTACTGCTATATCTTGGTTTCAAAAATATCTTAATTTGGCCTTTTCTATTTCACTTTACCTATAGGAATTTGTCCTGAAAGCACAAACTACTGAAGTGGGGAGTCAGGACAAAGGATTGTAATAGCCCTGNCCAGATCAGTCAACTGTTTCTTTTCCTCAATGACAACATGGAAACTCCAGACAGATAATGACACTGAAGCTCTGTGGCTGTACAAGGAGCTACTCTCACAATCTATAAGAATGGTAAAGCAGTATGACGAACTGTGCCAGCTGGATAAAACAAGGTGTTCTCCTTAAAGTGCTAAGACAAATAAATACCCCCACACTGCTCACCCAGAGAGAGGACACATGGTCATTGTTGCCATACCATGTGTGTGTGAGAACCCCACCAAGAAACATAGGACAGATGGGTTGACTTTGGTCAACAAGCAAGCTAAAACTGGGGGTGGGAGTGACAGTGGTTATTAAACCATAATGGACAATATTTTGCCAATNCTTCCCTTCTTAGAATTTGTTGGAATTTAAAAATTTTCTTAAATTCAAGGTCTAGAATAGAAGTGCCAAATACACACACACCTTTCGACAAGGAACACCACCACTAATCAATGAAAACAAACATAACTACTGCACCAGAACTTTAGGAACACAAGGCAGTCACTTACCAGACTCTCCTCTGCGGCCTCTCTTCCCTCGTTTCCCTGGAGGACCTGAAATAGAACAGATTTATTTGTAGTATAACTTCATTTCTTCTGGCTGCTACAGAATTGCTATATCTTTGCTCCCTGCTTTTCACCNCTAGCTTTAAGAAAAGGACTCGGTGTTTATGAAGGGCAATACTCTTCTGTGTTTCAGCAAAGCTAAGCTTTATTTCATTCCCAATGCTGGTCTAGCCAACCATCTACCCAAAACTACTAAAAAGTCAGAATTTCTGCTCATTCCATTTATATACCATCAATATAGACAAGATTTGCTAAGCAAGCAGTTGAGGTGTTGTTTTTTCTGAAGGTTTCAAATTGTAAGTACCAAATCTAAGTAACTATTATCTTCAGTCAGGTTGAACATGATTCTTCTGAAACTATTTGGATAGCAATTAATTAATTTACATTCACACTTTAAAAATATTTCTGTTAAATGTGAATATAATGGAATTCCTTGATGACCCCATTAAGTGCATTACAGGTATGTAGATTATAACTTTAAGTCTGATTTTTCTATAGAGACAAAATCATTACCACTTAATGAACAGTTAGCCTTAATGATGATGCAATTCAAAAAGTAGAAAAAAATAAAACAAACATACAAAAAAAAACAAACAAAAACATCCTAAACCTTTTTATTTCAGTGAGTTGCCTATAAGGACAATCAAGTCAGTCTGCATCAGCCTTGGTGCATCAAATTCTAGCCATTTGCACTTCCAGACATTGTTCTCAATTACACAACTTCTATCCACATTTCCTGGGGTGAAAATAGCTTCTACTGAATTATGGCTCAAGTGAATAGAAGAGAGTAATCAGCCCACAGTGAGGACTGAGTGCTTATAATACTTGTTGGGAGAAAAAGCCAAGGAAAACAAGAGTGCTGTGTGCTGCTAAAGAATGAACTGCTGAGTAGGGCTCATGACTTCTAAACTCCAGAAAGTTTCAGAGACACAGCAACTGTCATCATGATTCTGAGTTATAAGCTCCAACCAGACTTTACCATGAGCAGTGGAAACACTGGTAGGCTACCCAGCTTCCCCTCTAGCTCACACAGGAGAAGTATGGCCATCTGTGTTGATAGCAAGGTAAAATATTAATTAAGCAATAAAATCAATTGAAGATATTAGAAGACCTAGCTTTATAGCAAAACCCAAACTATCAGTAGACTTTTGGATTTCTTNCTATATTCTAGAAGAAGAGGAGAATTCCATGCATACTCATTCCCAAAGAAAATTCCCAGAAAATTAATTAAGTAAATAAACATGATAGGATCTTACTATNTAAGAAAAANATACATTTATACACTTGCCCAAACTCACACATGGACATATGTAATGACAGACTTCAGTATTTACAACTCCTAAAGATTGGAACTCAGATGTTTGTAGTATAAAATCACTTAAACCAAGGAAACTCAGCAGGCTCATTTGTGACAGATGTGGTTGGTTAACATTAGAAGCCACTGTTGAAGAGAAGAGACTTTTTTTTTTAGCAGGGAATATAAGAGTTCTAAGAATTGTTTATACTTTAAGTGACAAACAAGAATACTCAATGTTTAGGCTCATAGAAGAAATTTACCCTTCAAAGGTAAGGAGACAGCATCAGAAAGACCAGGGGCTCAAACACAGTCAGAGGCATCCTGACTGGCTGCTCACTTACCAATAAGAAAGTGACAAAGAAGCAATTTTATCTTCAGGAGAAACCCAAAGCAGAGTAATGCTATTTCTGAACACAACTTCTTTGAATATTCAATTATAAATCTTCTAGAAATCAATCAAATGCCACAGAAACTGTGGAACAAAAGGAAATNGAGTAGAAGACATTTGTAAGATGAAATCCACTGAAGATGACAGGGCTCTATGAAGAATATCATAATATTTGAGAGACAGTGAATCCACACTAAGTTGTAAGATGTGAGCCTAAAATATACAGAACTTACTAAAAACACTAGATTGAGGAAGAGTATAATATAATAACAACTGGCTCCAGAAGTCTACAGTGAGTGACTTCTAACATAAGGGAAGCAAGCTAGTAGACTGTACAAAATTCTCAGCATCATCCAGATATCTTACTGACAAAAAGTAAGCCAANGTTTGAAGAAGTCCGATGTACAGATAAAACCATTGGGCTTGTCTCCAAATTTAAGATCAAAACCAAAAGTGAAAAACAGAATGGAAGAGACAGATTGGACAACGAACAACTGTAAAGCAGCAGAAAGAGAAGATGAAAAATCCCAGCCAAAACTACAGGTAAGAGCTGACAAGCTGGGTGGTGGCGGCGCACGCCTTTAATCCCAGCACTTGGGGGCAGAGACAGGCGGATCTCTGTGAGTTCAAGCCCAGCCTGGTCTACAGAGGAAGTTCCAGGACAACCAAGGCTACACAGAGAAACCTTGTCTCAAAAAGACCAAAGCAGGTGGTGGGGGAGGGGGAGAAGTGACAAAAGATAGTGACCTTGTCCACCCATCCAGGATAACTCTGTTCAAACTCTTCCATTGTTTTNGTTGCTGTTAAAAGTTTTATTTTAATATTAGCTTAATAATTAGGTTTCCATAAGGCTTCTTCATACATCCTTATTTGAGTTAACCCGCCCACTACCCTCTTCCCCCTGACTCCCCACCCCAAGTCCTGCTGAATCTCTTAACCCTCATCATTGCCCCTCTTCTTTCTTCTTACATGTGTTCTGTTATCTCATAACTGGGAAAAATGCAATTGTAGCCTCCCATATGGTTTTTTGTGCCCTCTTCCTTTGGGTTAGCCCTGTCCTTTCCACTCCTTGGTTTCCCCCATACCCCCACACCCTTCCCTGTCCCATTTTCACCCTTCCTACTTTCATTTTCCCTGTAACCCACTATCTTCCTCCCTTCACATGCCCCCCTCAAGATCTCTTCCTAGTTTACCCACCTCAACTTCTGCTCCAACATTTAAGTGTTTTAAGTATATTTAAATACACTTATATATATTTAAATGCACAATAAAATACTTGAAATTAAGATCTGTGTATGAGAGAGAAGATGCAGTGTTTGTCTTTCTGGGCCTGAGTTACTTCACTCAGTATTCTTTTTTTATTTTTTTCCAGTTCCATCTATTTATCTGCAAATTTCATGACTTCATTTTTCTTGATAGTTGAGTAATATTCCAGTGTGTATCTATACCATTTTTCTTACCCATTTGTCTGTTGATGAACATTTAGGTTGACTCTGTTTGCTAGCTACTGTGACTAGGACAGCAGTGAATGTGGACATCTAAGCNTCTATATAGTAGGATACAGACTGTTGTGTATTTGCCCAGGAATGGTATAGCTGGGTCATATGGCAGTTCTAGTTCTAGCTTTTGAGAAACCTCCAGGCTGACTTCTAAAGTGGTTGCACTAGTTTACACTCCTATCAGCAGTTCTTCTTTCCCCACGTCACACCAGCACTTGTTGTCATTTCTGTTCCTGATGATGGCCATTGTTACTGGGATGGGACGGAATCCTAAAGAAGTTTTAATTTGCATTTCTCTGATGGCTAAAGATGTTGAACATTTTCTAAAGTGCTTTCTAGTCATCTGTATTTCTTCTTTGGAATTTTTTTGTTCAGTTTCATAGTCCATCTTTAAATTGGGTTATTTTCTTATGGTTTAGATTTTTTAGTTCTTTGTATATTTTAGACACTAACCTATCAGATGAATGTCTGGAAAAGATTTGCTGTCAGCTGCCTATTCACTCATCTCACTATTTCCTTTGCTGTACACAGGCTTTATGTTTCCCAAGATCTCATCTGTCAACTGNGGGTCATATTTCCTTTGCTATTGGAGTCTTATTCAGACAGTTCTCCTTATCCATGCCTACACATTGATGTGTACCTCCCTACCCTTTTCTTCTAGAAACTTCTGGGTATCAGGTCTTATGTTGAGGTTCTTGACCCACTTGGAGTTCAGTTTTGGTGTGGTGAAAGGTAAGCATCCGGGTGTGGGATATCTCTTTACAAGTCATTTGACAGGGAAACCCCAGAGGTCTCCAGAACAACACAGGCTCTTGCCATTGTTGTTGGTTACCCATCATAACTACAAAATAAGACCCTGCTGCTGAAGACACCACCTGCTTTGGCTGCAGGATACAGAAACATCAATTTCAAAGTGACCAGGAAACTGACTCCATGCTGGGCTAGCTTTCACAGTACTGGAAGGTGCTATGCAGGCTGCTGAGGGAAAGAAAACACCTATGGTGTTACCCAATGCTGGACCATGAATGCTACAATGTTTATTGTGCCAACTAGTACAATAGTGGTGAGGTGGTTTNAAAGAAAATGGCCCCCAAAGGGAGTGGCACTATTAGAAGGCATAGCCTTGTTGGAGTAGGTGTGGCCTTGTTGGAGGAAGTGTGTCACTGTGGGGGTGGGCTTTGAGGTCATTTTCTCAAGCTTCACTCAGTAGGACAGTCAGTTGACTTCTTGTTGTCTGCCTGTCAAGATGTGAGGACTCTCAGCTCCAGTACCATGTCTGCCTACATGCTGCCATGCTCCCTGTCATGATGATAATGGATTGAACCTCTGAAACTATAAGCAACCCACCCCAATTAAATGTTTTATTTATGAGCTGCTGTGGTCATGGTCTCTTCACAGCAATAACAACCCTAAGACAAGTGGCATAACAATTATGGTATAATTAATCACTTTCTGATTGGATCTGAGACATGCTGCAGAGGAGGGGAATTTCATACCTAGTACTATAATTCTGATCAAAAGCCCATGGCTGGGGAGTTCTTAGGCACTAGGGTTGAACCTGCTATTATTATTTTGCTAACTATCCACGCCAAAGTACATATTTATGTTTGTACCCATAGATCTTGGCTGCTCACAACTTCGCTCAGAGAAGATTCTTTTTCAGAGGACAGCAGTCAATAAGAGACTCAATGTTCAGCCCTAAAAATAGGACATCCGTATTAGCCCTACCACCACCAATGTTGGGGGAACATAGCAGAAGAAGAGACGGGAAGATTTTAAGAACCAGAAGATGGAGGCAACGTGAAATGCTGTTTTCTGGCCCTGACAACCATTGCAATAATGAACTCACAGCAGCTGTGGTGATCTGCACAAGCTCAAGCCAGCCAAAATCCCACCATAGAGAGGGTAGATCATCTCCAGGCCCCACCCTTACTGAGGAGTTATAGACTATGGATAGCTTCTGGGAAAAAGAATTATTCTTTATTGGAGATGTGACAACTGATATGTTTCTTATGTTCCAGTGGGTGGCCCACATCCATGCACTTAAGGGTAGCTCTAACTACACTTAGTGGGTTATTTTAGTGGGTTTTTTAAAGTACCAATACCATGGAATTTTTGAATTGTTAAGTTAACTTATATTGTGCTTTATATTTTAATAAGCAATATATATTCAAGAAGTTGACTCTAATTGTCTTGACTGAAATAGTTTTAAAAACTAGTAACTATTTCCACTGTGAACTGAGTGATGAAGTCAAGCAGGAGATGGAAGAGCAAATATAGACACTGGAAAACTGATGCTTATTTACTGAGTTTGGAGAGAGCCTTGCAAGAGAATTTTCAGTGGCTTCCATCAGCAGAAAGTCAAGTCTCTGCAAAAGGAATTGGGTTCAAGAACATGAATGGGAAGAAACAGTAACAAAGGAAGGGAAACCTCCAAGCAGAGACTTGGGGAAACGAAGGAATCACATAAAACAAAGGTAGACAACAAGGCCTGATTATTCTTCAGGATTAGTAGACTCATAACAATGAATATGACTCATGCCTCAGAGAGATCTTACAATCTTTGCAAAACTAATACATATAGTCTGAGACGAGACAGAAATTGATTTTAAAAGGATAGCTATAATACTAATGCTTTTTAAGCCAGTTAGTAGAAATCCAGCTGTGGACAGACCCAGCTCATCAATGTCACAGCAAAGGCTCTTAGAATAAGCCAGTTTTTCTGGCTGGCCTGGCTAGTTTTTATTCAACTTGACTCAAGCTAGAGTCATCTGAGAGGAGGAACCTCGGATGAGAAAATGCCTCCATGAGGCTGGGCTACAGGTAAGCCTGTAGAGCATCTTCTTAATTAATGATTAATGTGTCAGGGCCCAGCCCCTTGTGGGTGGTGCCATCTCTGGGCTGGTGGTCCTGAGTTCTCTCAGAAAGCAGGCTGAGCAAGCCACGAGGAGCAAGCCAGTAAGCAGCACCTCTCCATGGCATCTGCATCAGCTCCTGCCCACAGGTTCCTGCTGTACTTGAGTTCCTACCCATACTTCTTCAGTGCTGAAAGCAAAAGACAAATAAAACCCCTTCTTCCTCCCCAAGTTGTTTTTGGTCATGATGTTTCATCACAGCAATAGAAACCCTGACAAGACCAGCCCACAAGACTAATATTGTTTGAACACTCCTAACAGGCACTAAAAGGCTCTGCTGTGTTACTAGACGTGAGTCTAGACATGTCTATGTGCCTTCCTGTGGTCTCAGGGTAGGTGACTGCTGGAGGTAGCCAAACACTCGCATTTCATGAAACCACCAACCTNGACTATTCTGACCCCTCTTTCCTGCATCTGTTTACTCTTCTCCTCCCGTCAGTGTCTCAAAATGAAGCTTAAGAAATCTTTCTGGGTGCTCCAAAGAGACTTTTCCACATGGATCTATTTGTATTTCATAAAAACTTTTACCTCTTATGAACAAGTACACATTAGAAGTATAGTCACCAGGAGCATGAGGACTCTCAAAGTACACTAGAGAAAACACATAAAAATACCCCGAACAATGCCTGTGGGAAAACAGCCTGCAAACAGATTCTCTTATTTAAACTTTTGCAGGCAGAAAAACAGAGATGTCAAAGCAAAGGGAAGAGCTGGAGACTGAGCCACTGGTCAGAGAGGGAACAAGCAAGAAGGACCTCACAGATGGAGAAGGCCTCCTGGCACAATCATGTGGGAGGAGGGAAGCCTGCAGGAGGCATGAGTGCATGCTGGGATGCTCCTCCAGGCATGCTGGGTGCTCCTCCAGGCACACTGGATGCTCCTCCAGGCACACTGGGATGCTCCTCCAGGCA
>LZPO01076072.1:83475-97869 GCA_001675575.1 Neotoma lepida | reverse complement strand
ATGCTCCTCTAGGTACACTGGATGCTCCTCCAGGCACACTGGGTGCTCCTCCAGGCACACTGGGTGCTCCTCTGGGCATGCTGGGATGCCCCTCCCTGACTAGGACTCTAACAGCTGCCGCTGTTGGTAGGGAAGCACCTGCCTGCTCACAGAGGAGACGGTGGGTCATCCTGCTTGCACCACCCTCTTCATCTTCAGCANCCTAAACCAAGTTTACCTTCAGATCTTCAGATTAACCTTACAAGCAGACACAGATCAGTTTCAGAATCTTCCCCACAGGCCTCCCACCTGCTTGCTTACTTGATGCCTAGAATTCCTTCAAGGTGGCCCACAGCTTTTTGTTCCACAATTACCATCAAGAGGTTTACACAGCAAATGCCTGATGGAAGAATCCTGACTGGAACACATATCCTCTATGACCATAAAATGTCTCTGTTACAACATACCCAGGAGTTCACACATAACCCAAACAGTTCCACTCTGTGCTTGGCAAGCAGAGCACCCTGCTTGCCAAATTGGGTTGCAACTGTTTGGAGTCAAAAGTTTATCAGTTTATCAGTGAGTTTATAAAGATCCACATTTCAGTATGTGCTCTGTACAAGTCCACCCACAGCAGAGAAGGGGCCCTTCACTCCACACCCAGTACTGTGACTTGTCCTGTTGCTGCTCATTGTTAAACCACCCTCTACAGACTGAGAGGCTGGACACACCGGCAGAAACTTCCCAGGATGCTTCACTTCATCACTATCCTGCCTTGTATCTTGGAGGATGGTTATTAAGGTTTGTTCTTAGTCCCTATTACCATGTGTGAGCAGTCAAAGGTCATCACTAGTAATTGGCCCCGAGTTGCTCGCTTCATTAAGCCTGGAAAGAATACGACCCATGGTCTATTTGGTACATGCTAACTTACTTCACAGCAGGTTAAAATTTTAAACAAACAGTTCTTTTGTATTACTTATGTATTTACTTCCCAAGATTTTGCCTCACCAGTTTCAAGGACTCCATTCTTATACGTTGTTAGAGTAATAAAAATATACAAACCAATCATCTGTCAGCACAATTGCTCACTGTATTTTAGGGTAGTTTTGCTTGGTGTTCATTTGAGAGAGTGTCTGGTTATATAGGCTGACTTGGAATGTGCTACATAGCCCAGGCTGGCCATGAATGCCCATCCTCTTGCCTCAACCTCCTAAATGCTAGGATTAGAGTATGAACCACAGCAACTGGCTGCACTTTACTCATAAACAACCAACATGATGCCGAAAGCTTCTATTTTTATGCCCTAAGTAGGTCATATGTTTCTAATAAGTTGTGAACATTTACAGTGTAAAATGGTCCTTTACGGTTAGAAAAGTTGTCCTTTCAAAGTGCTTAGAGAACTTTCTAAAATAAAAAATACCAATATTTAATTTTGTGGATTTTCTTTTAAAAAGTGTTATTTTCAAACTTTCATAGGAATATTTTGACAATTCCACATAAAACTTCTAAAACCTAACATATATAAAGAAATTTTGTTCACTGAAGATAGTTTTTTGTTTTGTTTTGTTTAATGCATGGGAGTATAGTTCAGTGGCAGAGTGCTTGCCCTACATGCACAGAATCCTGGGTTTGACCTCTACCTTCCCAAACAAATGTGACCCATGGAAGGTGTTAAGAGAAAGGAGAAGAACACTCTTTAATAATTGTAGATTCATTAACAGTAGTAGTTAAAAGTCACCTGAGAGGTTAAATATATATGTATGTAGCCTTTAAACGTAAAATATAAAACATTCTTGGAGGAGTATCAGAACAGTTTAGAAGTCATTGGCCTAGAAGAAAATGGAGCAGTTATTCTTATTAGGTGAGTTCTTAAACAGCAATGACTCTTTTCCAGCAAAGGGAATTTTTGTCCTTTTCACAAAACTGTCAGAAGTATGACTCTTGCTTTACCTAGTCATTTTCAAATAAAGTTGGGATTTAATAACTACCATTTAAATGTTTTAAATAAATGCAGGGGACATGTCATAACTGAGGCAAGTGTAGTTCTCACAGCTTTCCTACAAGGGGCCTTCCATTTCTGATCTGTTTCATCTGTTTCTCTTCTAGACAGAGGTCAATGGCTCCAACTTCCTAGACTTTCCACCAGCCACTCCGGTTTAACCTCAGTTTAATCAAAGCATTTCATGTTGGTCCAGAATCAACTGGCATTTATAAATTTTATAGCTAGGAACACACACACACACACACACACACACACACACACACACACACACACACACACACCAACAACTGGAGACTCAGAAGAACATACTAGAAATGACTACATAAACGAAAGAGATTTCTATGCCCAGTGCAAGCAACCGTCTAGGGCTTCAATATAGATTCTTTCCACCCAGACATGGAATTCCAGTAAATGATTGCTGTTTTTAATATTTAGATAATAAATACGGAGCCTCCACTAGAAACTGCTCCACTGTAAATAACGTGACAGTGCAGCTCCGTTGACTGGAATGGGGGCTGACCGAGCACAGTTGTTATTTCTATCATTCTGTCCCCACACATAACGTGTTTCATTATTAAGCTACTAGAGTGTTTTGCCCCATGATCCTACAGGGGATTTATCATGACAGCTTTTTTCTTTGAGTTTCTATTTGCAGGGGAGAACGCTGCAAGACATCAGGGCATAGGAGCAGGAAGCAGGCACGCATCTTTGTAAGATTACGTACCACCTAACAAGCATGGTCACATGTCTAACAGCCATATTTTTAAAAGATTAGTTACCATGCTCACAGGAAAAAGAATTAAATGAGCTTTTTAGCTTACATGTTTTTAGTGGAATCTGTGGTGGTTGGCAAATATTTTAAAGGATTTGTAAAGAGAAAGAATGAACCAGCTCCACAATGAAGGTAGATAGTAATTCAAGTTCTTTTGTTTTACAACTTGATTATCATAAGACAATCCCATGAAATGGAGCAGGCTAACTAGGTCATTGTACTACAATGTCCTGTGACATTAGAGGAAAAAACCTGTGAAGAAAATATTATAGTAAATACATAAGCAATAGTGATGTATCTGCTCTCTCTTGTGCTCTCTTGCTCTCTCTCTCTCTCTCTNTCTTTCTNTCTCTCTCTCTCCCTCCTGGTTTTTAAATTTAGCAATAGGTAGGTGTCAGAACACAGNCCAAGAATGGAGTCCTGTGAGAATTCTGAGTGCTTGTGAGAAAACTCCAAGAAAACAAGACAAGAGTCTTGTGACCTCNGCTTCTTCAAAACATAGACTTGTTCTTGGAATGTGATTTGTGTTCCTCCCNGGTGTAGCTGATAGGCGTGAGTTTACTTCAGTCGTTGTTATTCATGGGCCTCTATGGAAAATCATTGTTTTGCCACACGCAGCTTGTCCTTGTGAGTGTACACTTTGCTTGGGTGACTCTTCTTTACCCTCAGATATAAACTGTCTGATGCTCTGAATAAAGTTGGCTATTGCATGAGACTTTACTCTGCCTCATTTTAGGCCCCACTCTCCCAGGTTCACACTGCCAACTGGAGTGGTAAATAGGTAGGCTCTTCGGTTATCTTTTAAAACATAAAAGAAACCACCATAATTGAGATAATTAGGAAATATACATAAAGTAAGTTTCTTAAACAAAGAGTTATTGTGTAAATNATGTTCAATAGAATACATTTTCACATATACTTTTATCTTTATCTCTATTTGAGTGGTAATGAAAATGAAGAAATTGGGACCTTAATCCATTTTGACATGACCTATATTCTATCCACATGTGTATTTGTGAATATGTATGACCTAATCAGGTTCAGTCACCTCCCATGAGCAGGCACCTCATTATACAATCATTATTACGGAATTGTTAAATTCTGCTGATGCACTTTGAAGTCCGTTGTTAACATTAGTGTGAGATTAGGATTACTATGAATATAATAAATCCTCTAGACATCTGACTGAAGGTTACTGTTCCCTAAATATATTATGCTGAGATAAACGTGGGCATATCTAAAGCAACTCTTGACTATTAAAACATTTGAAGTCAAAGAGTGAGCGGCTCATGCTAATGCCCTGCACGTGAATATTTGGTTTCTTCCTGGGAAGACCAAAAGAATAACATTAGCTTGTANGTAACAGCGTCAGGCTGCAAANGGCAATGTCCATGCAATAGTCACCCCCAGAGCAGAGGAGAAGCAGCAGAGCTGAGAGGAGACATCGTCACTTGACTCAGAAACAGCATNTAAAGGGATGAGATAGCATGGAGCAAGGCAACAAACACACCTAGCCCTGAGCACTACAGCTAACCATGTAGTCACGGACTAAGGACTCCCATCTGAAATAGGGCTGGATGAGTACAATTGCCACAGGCACTTGAAGATGTTAGGAAATTCTACAGGAGGTAACTGGAAGGAACTAAATATTGACTAGCCAGGTGAGGATCTCAAGAAGACCGTGTAGTGGGAAAACTAACATGGCAGGAAGGTCAGTTATGAGTCTCCCACAGAAGCCAAGGCACATGGTGATAAAGGAAAGTGGAGACAAAATAAAAGGACNAGAGGTAATACTGGACAAGGCGAATCAAACTGGCTGGTTTAGACGGATGGGGGCGCAAATAGGCATAGTCAAAAGGCAGCAGTCAGTCTCCAAATTAGAGCCTTGTAGAATAAAAAAAATGCTGATACTACTTGTACACACTGGTAAGTACGAGGAAACTTCCCGGTTATCTACACAGGCATCAGGTGTCAGCCTTGGAAGCAGTAAGGGAACACTGGCATGTTAATACCAATTAAATCCCCTGCAGAGGATGTCGCTTTTTGTAAGATGAGATACACTGGCCATTAGAGAACATTATTTTTTTTGTATTTGGCATATAGAGCAACTGGAAGCCAGTTTCATGAACACAGTTATGAGTTTCTACCCACTGAGAAGATAATAACATGGTAAGAATATTACAGTCAGTGTGTAACAGCAAATCTAAAACAGATCAAATCTACTGACATTACATGTTTCTTCCTATTGACTAANTTTAATCCTTGAAATCTTTTCAAAGTATCTCCACTGACACATGGTACCTGGATTCAGAACGTCCACCAGTATTGATTTGAGCCGTCTTTGAAATGAGGAAACAGTAGGATCCTGGCTAGAAAACCAGACTCAGTGTACCTTGCTGTTGTTAAATTTTACAAAATTGTATACCTGCTAGCCGCCAAATGAAAGGACTGCCCAGAACTTTGCCACCTTCAAACACCATGATTCTTTGAGAAACAAAATACGTTTCCCTACTAAACAACCACGCTTGCTGTCTAGAGTGGTAGACAGCAAGTGTGGTTGTAAGAGTAGTAACCCACACGAATGCCAGTTAAGTTTGCTGACGTCCCAGCAAATGGGCAAGTGTTTTGTTCTACAGGCATAAATAGTGGTCGCCAGTGCTGGAGGAAGGAGCGGGTACAAGTGGTGCAGCTGAGAGCAGTGGTTAGAAAGTCAGCCAGGGCTCACAATTCCATTGGCTTTTCAGAACTGNGGCAGGAAGTAGGGGGTGGTAAGGAACAGAAGCAATTTGCTGTGCTTCATGTGGGCTCAGCTAACCCCTTGGACTGACGGCTGCAGCTGAGAACTTCCGAAGCGATTGAGGAGGGGAAGTACTCAGGCTATGATTGCAGGCACACAAATCCCTCCGGAGCCCCAGTCATTCCCCCTGGGTACATGCGACCATGAAGCCCAGTTGTTTGATCTTGCAACACCCTCTGCACCCTTGTGGAGAAATGGGAGGCTATGAGGAAGTAGGGATGCTTGTATTCAATTGTATCACAAGTTGTGATGAGCAACAGCCAGCTTTTAGTCATAAGTTATAACTGGATGGGGCAACTTCATGCTCTAGAACAATGTAAACACCTNTCTTCCACGTGCATTTTGTTGTGTTTATAGNGCTATGAAATATTGTTGCACTAACCCAAATAATAATACCAAANGGCTGGTAATGTCCTTTACATGCTTTATCAACATGTATCTATTTAATGAATAAACTCCATTAATTCTATTCCATCTCTTCTTTTAGGTAAAATAACCAAACACTGAATGCTAACTCAGAAACCATGTCCAGATAACTAGTAACAACTTCTGTTTTCATTTGAAATGAAAACTCTCCAGTTTGGTCACCAGGAGTAAGTGTTGAACTATGATTGACAAGGCATTCTTTTAGATGACTGATTAGGAGTCACTGTATGGCAGGATTTATTATTATTATTATTATTTCATAGCAGCAATCTCAATGGTGAAATGCAATTTGGTCAGATTAAAAGCAATACATCACTACCCTTTGTAGTGTCGGTAGCAATGTTACACCCTTATGTGCTGTCAGTCATGTAAANCCAGAGCCTGGAGCTGAGCAGAATCCTACCAAAGTCCTCTTTACGTGTTCCACCTGCCCTAGGGTGACGCACACATCACTGAAGTTAGGCTCAGTGACAGCTGCAGAAACTTACTCAGTGAAGTTAAAATAAGCAGCAATCTAGAATTATAGTGATAGAAATGTCTGGATCTCTCTCTCTCTTTCTCTCTCTCTGTGTGTGTGTGTGTGTGTGTGTGTGTGCATGTGTGTGTGTGTGTGGTGTGTGTGCATATGCATACATGTGTACGGGGACACATGCACATGTATGCATGTAAGTGTGGANGCCAAAGGTCAACCTTAATGTCACTTCTCAAGAGGCATCCGCTTGTTTTTGGAGACAAGGTCTCTCATCTGCCTGGAGTTCACCAACTAGGCTAGACTAGGCCATTGAGTGCCACCAATCCCACCCGTCTCTGCCTTCCAGCTCTGGTGTTACAGGAGCACACCACCACATGCTCACACAGCAAGCACTTTACTGACTGGACAATCTCCTCAGCCCCTGAACACTCATTTTTAAACGGAGTAAATNAATACCAAACCNAGAGCTGTCACAAAGTCAGCGCTAAAACACTGGTTGTTAGGCAGTTTGAGAACACACCATCACCCAGTCCCTCCCCTCCTCCTTGTATATTGACCATCCTTGCCACTTTCCTGGAGACTGCTGGATCTTTAGACAAAACAAGCACTAAAAAGAGTATTAGCCCATCAGAGTATCTCTTAAATTCCCAACCCCGAGCCTGTCTGAAGTATGACNTCTATGATCTACTGATGCCTATAACATTTCACTTGGTAAAAATTCAGAATAGCACCATTCCCACTGCCACCATCATCGTGGTTCTTGTAACACTGTGGTGATTCATTTGCAAGTCTGTCACCATCTACTATTCTCACACACTAGAGGACAAGGAGCCTACCTGATTTATCTCTGAACCCTAGAGTCAAGGAAAATGATAGCACATTGANAGTNCATGTATCTGTATCTATGAGTTGAAAACAAATCTAATTCCATTGTGTCACTTCAATGTTTTCAGGCAAAGTTACTTTTATTCTTACACAGTGTTTGTGATTTCTTCTTAGAATGCCCCTACACACAGGTGTAGCCTTTCACATAGAAACACAGTGACACTGATTTGTCAATCCCAACAGGGCTCTGACATCTGAGCTCTTGTCTTGCCCCTACCACTTTCCTGTAGAATAAGGTACAAGGTTGGACGAGACTACCCTAAGAGCACAAAAACATCAATGTTAAAAGAGGCTTTGGGGGCTCAGGTGTGGTTCTGTATGCCTTTAATCCCAGCACTCAGGAGGCAGAAAGAAGCAGGTGGAACTCTATGCATATAAGGCCAGCCTGGTCTACAAAGGGAGTTAGTTCCACGATAGGCTGGGCTACATGGTATCCATGTCAAAAAAACAAAAACAAAAACTGCTTGTTCACCTGACTCAGTATAATAACCTTCTTCAGAATGTGCATTTTTCAAATGTNCACATCTTTTGAGCACATGCAATCAATGAGAGGAGAGGCCACTGTCCCCACCCAGTCACCTACCACACCAGCTTTAATTGGGAACCTTTCAATTCAAACATATTATAAGTCTGAGTTTTAGAGAGAGAAAAAAATGGTGAAAATATTTTTGTCTTTACTGTGTTCTAAAATTAGAACACAGCAGAGCTTCCTTCCCCCAGTGGATAGTTTCCTTGCCAGACAGGAACTTTTATTTGTCTCACTGACGGCCATGTAGGACATGGGGAAGCACAGTAGAATAGTTCTTTGCAGGAGAATGTATCCTTCGTGTTCTAGGGCAAAGTTTTTGTTTTCTTTTCCAGGGAGCAGTTTGTGCACTGTGTTTAGGCCACACATGAAAGTGATCTTGCCTTTGGCGGATGCCAATTGTTTTGAAGCCAAGATTATGGTAATGATTTAAGAAGGGAAAGAAGCAAAGGGGAATAGAAGGAAGAGATGGAAGAAAGAGGATTAGGGAGGTGAAAACTTTTCCCCAGTTCAGCTCACCAGAAAGTGCNTCTAGGAAAACTGAGCGGAGCGGCCAATCTGAGAACCGAAGGCACTGGGGTGGAGGAACCGGTATTGAATGTGCNTTAGCTAGATGTACAAAAGGAATATCAAATCCAAAACCTGTGCTTCCAAGTTCATGCCCCACTCTCCTACTCAACACCCAGAAGCCTACGGGGGCAGGTCCTGCTGCTTTCGGTGGCTCCCCAAGGCCAGCTGTGGAGGACTTCAGTAGCTTGGATGCAGGCCAGCTCAGCAAGCCCCATGCTGGATTTGGGAAACTAATCCACTCTATTATTGCTTTTTCACAGGTGGACACCTGCCCTTTCCCTTTCCAAAGCCTGATGACATATTAAAGGCCTCCCAAACTCAATAGTGCATTTGGATCATTGTGTCTGAAAGAAAAGATGAATGTGACAATGGAGCGCCGGTAATGAGTAAGCAGGATATTTAGTCTAGGGAAGCAGCACTCGCAACAGATTTATCATGGGTGACAGGCGCACTAAAAGGTCGGGGGGTGGGGGTGGGGACAAAAACAAACCCAAGATTTTAAACGTTGTTAAATTGTCAGAAACAAGTTTGCATCTAACTTCTACTGTGGTGAGTCAGATACACTTCTATGCACGGATTGAAGATTAAAACAAAACAAAAACCTTAGCCGTGAGTTCAATGAAATTCAGAAGTAGGCACCTACAGAGCNATATTCTAATCCCAGCTCCATCAGCTATGTGATCCCCTCTAAATGTGACTTATCCAAATCTCAGCTTGCTCATCTAGAGAAACGGGCCACCAGGGCTTCCTAATTGATCTTACAAAGCACAGGACGCAGATGATGAGTAAACCAAGAAATAGGTTGTATTTTGACATAGCTGGCTCCCAGTAGAGGAAACAATTTACAGTGCACAGTGAGACTCTATATGAGAAGCAGGGGCTGTGGCTAACTGCCCAAGAAATAGTAATCCCTTCACTTGATACTTTAACTGCTCTAAGAATACTTAAATATTAAAATTTCAATATTTTTATATTAACCAGGAAAGCGACAAACCTGTCTCTTATACACATCTAGATGTGTATAAGAGACAGGGGTATTTACTGCAATCCCAATAAGAACATTCTGAGATGGATGAGATGTGTGCAGCTACCTATCTTCTTTTCTGGGAGATAAGCTAAGACCTGTCTCTTATACACATCTAGATGTGTATAAGAGACAGGGGTATTTACTGCAATCCCAATAAGAACATTCTGAGATGGATGAGATGTGTGCAGCTACCTATCTTCTTTTCTGGGAGATAAGCTAAGACACTTGGGAGTGAGTTGGCTAGGAGACATGGAGATGGTCTGGCTTCTAAAGATTTGAAAACACATTTTCATTTACTTACCTAATAAATAGGCCCATGCAACTTACTTTAAATAGATAAGCAAACATTAAAAAGTACATACTTAAAACCAAGGTAACTATATCATAGAAAATTTTGGAAATTAAAAGAAGTAATTATATATGAATGCTTCACTTCCTCAACATGGGTATTATTGACATGGGCCTATTTCCACAGCCACATATTTGATATGTTTGACATGCTTGTTTTACATGTGTAACATTGTAATCCTCTAACTTCTCACACCATCAGCATCCTCATTGCTCTTACTTAGTTACTATCCTCAACTCTATTTGGTTAAGTAGATATTTCTTCTTGGAATGAATTGTACAATCCTCATAGATTTTACTCTTGAATACCTTGTTGACCACACATTTGACTATGGTTAACAATATATTAACATCTCTGGGCATGCAGGGTTTTATTTTCCTATTCTATGGTCTGATTCCTTGGGGTGGAGAATCAGACAGATGACAACTGAGCTAAAGGGAGTCAAAGACCCATTTTTATGAGGACTGACACACATTACCTAATCGTTTTGCAAAACATGTATACTAACTGATCTTGCTGCTAGAAGTGCTAAGATTTGAAGTCCTGGTATGTGTGCTAGCATGTAGTTAACTCAGTCATTTTGAAGCTTTAAGTTACCAGATGAAAGACGCTACCTCACTCTGCCATTCCTTCAAGCTGGACTTGGATTTTACAGCTCTACTTCTGGCATCNGGCCCCAGCTTCCTTCTTGCCCACAGGGTNAGTCTGGAGTAGTCCCTCTGTCCTTCTAAGCTGGTATTTGAAGTTGTTCTTATCACTAAGGCTTTCTTTCCTGANAGGAAGATAGCCCTGACAGATCCCAGAGATCCCACATGGTGGAACTTCATGCTCTCTGCCATTACAGGATCAATACAGGTCTCTCAAGTCTACTGACTGGTAGTGATTTCCCCACGGCTGTCCTTTCTGAGGTCTGTAACACAGATTCACTCACATTCTCAGCTTGCAGGGCCTTCTGCGTGCTTTTTTTCCTTCTGCCTAAAACCTTTGAAGACTCTNAAATGACAAACACCATGACCACTACACATCCCCAACCTCACCAAGATGTCTTATTTCTCAATACTTGATGTTGCAATCAGCACTATGGCTGCCAAGCTATTCCATGGCCAGATGTGCTCCATCAGTTGCATAACTCTATAGGGGGCCCACATAAAACTTCAGCCTGCTCAGTACTACCCCCACCACATGCTGCCCTAAGGCAGTAACACAGGGTGAGATTTAATGGCTTATTCTCCANTTCCTCTGTGCTCTAGGCTGGTACCTGCAAACACACTTTATCAGCTGGAAGTTTTCTCCAACAACAGACTGGGAGGGCTTGGGTAGAGGGAGAAGAGAGAAGAGGGGAGCAGAGGAGAAGAGCAGGGAGGAGAGGAGAAAGAGACAAGAGAGGGGAGCAGGGGGTGGGGCGCAGACAAGGGCTGGAGAGTGGCGAGAAACAGATTGACCTACTAAGACCTTGTCCTCTTGCCTCAGAAGAAATAAACTCCTTTAATACTAACTAACTTCTCTCTGTCCTTTCTGGGGCACTTCCTCCACTGAAATCACTGTTGGTTTTGGAAAGACCAGACATAAGCTCCATGATGGGTACCAAGAGGAACAGTGCATCGTTAGAACCACAGGGAGGAATGTAAGTTCATCTTCTGAACAGGCTGCTCCACTTGGTGTGTATTTGCTCAAAAAGAACAACGCTTAGTTCAGCAGATCTTCTTTAATAAGTGCCCCCTTGGATTCCTGCTTCATAATATAGCTAATTGCCAGAGAGAGAGGGCTGAACACCGAACTGCAACAGAATGCATCCTTTGGAACATTGCCGCAATTTCTGTTTGTGTGGTCCACAGATGATGGATGTGCCCCTGCTCCTTCTAGCAGTAACTTACAGAGGTTAAGATGCTATCGCCACTTTCCTGGTTGCCTTCCCTAGAGGCTGGAAATGCTCCATTCTTCAGTCTGTCTTCTCACAGATTACATCTTCAAGAGTCTATTCTTTTGCTGTTCACTTTTGGNTCTACCAATTTTTCAATGTTAGTCCCACAACACCAACAGCTACAACTGAAAATAGTACTTAATAAAGAGAAACAAAACAAAAGATGTAAAAGAACTCCTGAAGTGAACTCATACATTGTTACACATAATTACTCCTTGAAGCAACTCGCTAAGATGGTAACATTTCATGAGCTTTTGTGCCTATGTATCCATGACAAAGAAACACAGGACACACAGAAAATATAATGTCATGAAGATGGATGACTGAGAGTCTTAGTGACAGANATGGACCTCCTTAGTAGTCAAAGTTCAGTTTAGATGTCAATAGCATCCCACAGCTTCAGGACAGGATCTCCACAGCACAGAAGCNGCTCACAATCCACCGGGCTTGCACTCACTGCCTTCTGCTATCTATTGTGAAGGCCCCAACTCCCTAGAACGGAGTATCACTGCTAGTCTCATTACTTGCTTCTTTACAATGTAATTTTTCTACTGACACCCTTTCCAAGTGATTAGAATAAAATACATGCTAAGTTAGTGGTCTGGATATAATTTAAAGTGAGAAACATTTTAGACTCAGGTATATCTGCAAACAAACTAAAGAAATTAAAATGATTTCATAAATTTGGGATTATAGTAAAGATATGACCAAAATGATGTTTGAAGGAAAAAGTAAGATTAGTATTATGTAATCTAAAACAGAGTGATAAAAACACATAAAAGAAAAAAATTAAAACCTCTCAGTTTTCAGTTCCTAGGTCTCTACAGTCATGGAAAAGCACATACTTTTAGGTTATAGTCCCCATCAAGATTTTCATTAACATTAATAAAATGTAACTCTAAAGGAAAAGGGAAGTAAAACAGGTAATAAAAATACATGAAGAATTTGAATGTATATTTCATTTTCTATGTATATTTTCACCCTCCACATAATCCATTCAGACTTATTCAGTGGAACAAAGCACTGCTTACATATTCACTTGAAGCCCAGACAACTGCCAAAACATTGTGTTTTGACTGACAATGTAAAACTTAAATATTTAAGCATTCATAATAAACACAACTATACTCTAAACATCTATCAGAATTGCCAAGGGTCGCATGGATTTGATTTTTCAGGTGTTTGAAACTATGTAAACAGTGTCTGTTTTGTACTTCATAATACAAGTCTAACTGTCCATATGAGAAATAGAATGTGCTTTCTTACTGCATTGTCAATTTTTATTAACCATTGTAACCTATTGTTGAGACCAGGCTGTGTCCTGCCCTAAGTTTCTCCATATGGTGTAACACAGTGACTTTTCAGATTGCCTACTCCTGAGAGATTCCATTTTAAAACTTCACTTAGGACATAGAAGATGCTGGTGCACCTTGGTGGACATGTGGACACCATCATGTGTCTAGAACCCCTCACAAGGCACCAACCGTTAAAAAAAAAACACTAAACTTATTGCTAAAAGTAGGAAGGGTGACACCTTGCAAATTCATCACAGTAAACTGAGACTGTCCCAGCACTTGGACATATTAAAACCGTAACAGGAAAACCAAGCCTAAGAATCCAGCCCCACTAGATTGACAAAAGGGCAAATCCCTCCTTCACCTGGCCACAACAGAGATAGACACCTAACACTGCTTTGGCNACAGACCCACCAACCTGTGATCTGACCACCAAGCATGCAGGTCAAGGAATAGGACTGGCNGACNAGTCCCAACTATCCCAGAGCATCATCTTGGCTGGTCCTCATGATTGGCATAGGTGACTTGGGTTGTCATCTGTTGTAGTGGTAAGTTTCTCCGGTCCTGCCCAACCCCNCAGTCCTGCAGCCNCTTATAAAATAATCATTCGGCTGCTTAATATTATTTACAAACTGTATGGCCTATGGTTTCAGCTTCTTGCTAGCTAGCTCTTTCATCTTAAATTAACCCATTTCTATTAATCTATGTTTTACCACGTGGCCCTGGCATTACTGGTCTGCTGGCATCTTGCTGCTCCTTNGGCAGTAGCTAGGCATCTCTCCCTACTCTCCTTTCCTCTTCCCCAGGCGGACCGGAGAATCTTACTACTACAATCTGTGGGGTCATTTGTTTACCTGGACCTGGCCCTGCCCTTTGCTCTCCAGCCCCCACTGCACCTGGCATCTTTGCTCAACTCTGACCCTACAGCCTGACTCTACAGCGGCAGTGGTGGTGGCAGCTGGTGGTGTCTCCAGTACACTACCACCTTGGGTTCATTGTTGTGTTCCTACAAAGATTCTTGCATCTCTTAGTTTCTACCTCTCTTCCCGCTTTGAAACCTCTTGAACTCCACTGTGGCCTTCTTAACTCTTTGTAGCCATCTTGTAACACACATAGAGATACCCCCCCCACACATATATAGATACACTTATGTAATGTGTAAAGTGTGAGCTGAGCATTAATATTAGTAATTAAGATTGGAACAAAAGATGCTGTATTTGCCTTGACTATCAAGGGAAGACAGACTACTTGGCATAGTGCTGTTAGCTAAATGACTAACCTTGTGACTTCATTGTCATTCAACAAATTCTAGTATTGTGGGAAGACAAGTGTGTTCACAGCATAGCACACTTTGGCTATTTATTTATTCATTA
>LZPO01076072.1:53974-74866 GCA_001675575.1 Neotoma lepida | reverse complement strand
AAAAAAAAAACACTTCGTACCAGCATTTAGGGGTTTCTGCCGTATCTACCACTCTTCCAATCCTGTCCCTCCATTTCCTTTCAGTGTCTGACGTAATCTTCTGTGCATATTCTGGTTGACTATGTTGATGGGTCACTGTTAGCACCAAGAACACTGCCCAGCACATAAAGGTACTCAATACATATTTGTTAAAAGGATAAATGATAGCATACAAGAATCCTTTACCCTGAAGACACATCAAGTACATTTTATAATGGTGTGGGGGGTGTTACTGTAAGGTTTACTAAATCCAGAGTCCAGTTGGGTAAGCCAGTGAAGTAATGGGAGTGGACACTACTAGAAAAGCCTCAAGACGACTTTCTCCCTTCAAAAATTATTAGTTTGTTGGAACACAATGCATCTTCTAGACTTAAAGTAAAAGAAAAATGGCAACTTGCCAAGACACTTCCCAATACTATACTCTTTTTTTAAAGAAGAAATTCACTTCCTGCTTTTCTTTATTTACTTAAAAATGGGTGTCACCTATCAGAGTCATTTGTCAAGGGCTGAACAGTTGCAGCATAACAAATTTGAACCTTTCATTATGAATAATGCATAATTAACATACCAGCCAAAAGATGCTGTGTGTTCGACTCAAAAATTTTGGTACCAAAAGAGAAAAGGAATCTTACTTGGTAAATTAAAACATATGTTGCATGTTTGACTCTCAACATCCATAAAACTTAAGGGAGAGATGCCAATTTGTCTAGTAATGATGATAAAGTTGGAGGAACAGTGGGGAAAATCGGCCCCTAAGAGAGTATGTTCCAGATAATCTCTCTCCTATCTGTGCTTTAGATATGGTTTATGGGGAATTTTTTTGAATTTAAACTATANAACAGTAAAGATCTTNAAAAAAATAAAAAACAAAGTTCCATAGGGTGCTCTCTTATTGGCATTCCTATCATTACCAGGGGGGTTCAGTGAACTCAACAATAAATCAATGCCTTATCCTGTTTCATGCTTGACTCTTAGAATTTCTCCTTGACTATTAATAATTACCCATCAACTACTGGGCTATTCAAAGAATACTCAGGCTCACTCTTCCTGGAAGGGTCTCACTCTTGCTCACAGAAGCCCAGGAAGCCAGATTTGTCATTCTACCAGACTCTCTTTACATACCTTTTGAGAAGTTAGTTTAACACCTCTTTATGGTACCTAAAGCATTATCAAAGCATCCCAAATGAGTTCAATGACAAGACTTCTGACATTGAGTGGTATATGATATGGTCCAGTCTGGAGCAGAGGAGAAACCGGGGTAGACTTCACAGGGACTAACAGGACACTATTGTCATCCAGTCTGAGCGGAATCTCTCCTATTTGGAATGCAAGTATGAGTGTAAAGAGGGCTGAAAACAGACTTGCCTATCAATCACCTAGTATGGGGCAAAAGGTTCCAAGAAACCAGTAGAGAAACAACATTCACGTAATCCAGAAGTCATGGCTGAACCTTTGTCCTCAACAGTGCTATTGTTAATCCATGCTGTTATGTTCCTTAATAAAAATGTCACAAGGCAATTCTGCTTGAGAAACAGCATACACAGGAAACCTCAGGATTACATTAACCCTTTGAATGAACAGAACGATAAATGGGGCCTACTTCTAAAACAGAAATTTAACAGTATTCCCATTCTGAATCCCTTTTCCCAGCATCCCTCTACTCCCCTACCAAAAGTGCACCAGACATGGAAACCATGCCTCACCTATGTATTGAGATCCAGCTGCTTTCTGTCATGATCCATGTATCACTCTTGTCTGACGCAAAGGGGAACTCCAGTTTATATGCAAACACCAGGAAACAGATGTCCTGTGTGTGTTCTATGTTCAGTGGTCCCTCTGCTATATTTGACCAGTGTAGACTACTGAAGAGCATTTAGCACTGAGCTGCCTACTGCACCACTTTTGCTTCTTTTATTTTCATAAGCTCAATTTAATATTCCTCAAAACTTTTTTGCTCTCTGAATATTATGCTTCATCCGTTATTTTTCTAGAATAATTATAATTCCCCCAATAGTTACAAATTAGGTCAAGTAGCTGCTGCGGACTGAGGCATCCATTGTTCTCTGATTATTATTTAAGTCTCATTCTATTCACCACTCATTCCATTATGCTTTAAAATACCATATAACTTGAGTGGTAGCCAAAACAGTGAGTATAGGAGTCATTTAATACTCTGAAACTTCGGTCGCGATGAGTGGGTTCTAAGTTGCCTTTATTATTGAAAACTTATCCTTTAAAAAACATACACACAAAACTGGGAATAATAATTCAGAAATACCTGACGCACATGGAAAGGAATATTTGACATTTCTCTTGTGCGTTAGACACATCTTGTGTAGGTTTAAACCCTATTGCTCTTGTCTAAGACTTGGGAGCGTTAGCTAATTGCACAGAGGAGCTGTGCTGACTCAGCTTTTGTAAAGCATCTTCTATAGTGCCCTGGGTTGAGAACAATATCCCGTGTCAATGATGAGGANATGGTTACCCATTAGGAAAGACACAGCTCATAAAAACACCTATCGCAAACCACTTGAGGCTATATGTACACAAATGCGTCCTGAAATCTCCCCACAGTTTCACAAATATTTTGTGTCACTGATAATTATCAAAATATCTTTGGGTTTGTTTCTACCTCTGGTAACCTTGTCATTCCCTTAAGTTTCAAAAANAAGCAGCAGGTGTGCATTGCTGTTTCGACTTTCCTAACTTTGAAGGTCTCAAGTGACAATTGAATATAAACAAAAGTAAAACATGTCTTATTTTCTCAATTTTGATGGAATCTGTTAAGAAATAGAGTAACTGAGACTCAATGGGTCCAGGGACAAAGTGGGGATTCTACACCCACTGGGAAGAAACCGGACTGATGTTCAGGTCAGTGGTTCTTCACTTCACAGAAGTTGTAAGAACCAGCTCACATTTTAAAAGGACACAAGAAATGATAAATTCTTCAGGTTTTCTAGAAGTGAGAGGGCTGGATTGTTTTCAATCCACATATATAAAACAATTCCCAGTCTGCTCATAAAAATTTCGCTTTGAATATGGTTCATTATGAATATATGGTGTTATATTTCTTAACAGCCCTGTATCCTAAACACAGACATTATTAAACAAGACCAAATTTCACATTTCTAATTTTATTGGTCCAACAAGACAGCCTTTGAGCTACATGAATGCGCAGCCTTCACACAGTAGACTCCATGGGGAAGAACGAGATGAGAGACAGGAACGCTGTACAATTTTGCTATTTTATGAAACCCTATTACTTTTAGCCCGTTCTGAGACAGCTCATACCTACTGTTCCAACTGCTCCAGCACTGTACAAAGCACCATGTTTATCACTTACAGACACCACACAACATATGCCAACTCAGTTGCCCATCCAATTGAAACAGAATAAAGGATTTAATGATAATATCATGGTAAATTTTTAATGTACTTTATTTTTACTTAACCTTAATCTCTTATTTTAAAAATTAAGATTTTACCAGTATCTTGGCTCTACCCTAAAGGTAAGTAATTCCCTCCCCCCCCAGGTAGATTCATCTATTTTAGGAATAGGAGTCAGGCAGACCCAGGGCAAGTCCAGTTCCCTGTTATTTAAACTGCGTAGAGAATATGAAAATTAAGACAATTATAAAAACAAAGGATGTATGTCAGTGGCAGAGTGCTTGCCTGCATGTGCAAGATTCAGGATTTTATCCCCAACAGATGAGAAAGAGAGGGGAAGAGGAAGTGGGGGAAAGGAGAAGGGAGGTGGAGACAGAAGGAGAAAGAGGAAGGAGGGGGAGGAGAATNTGGGAAGGAGGGGGAAGATGAAGGCAGGAATGGGGTTGGGGGGAGGAGGATGACATCTAGTAAGTTAAAAAATAATAAAGCCAGCTTCTCAGCATAATCAAGGGTTTGCTATGGCATGCTCACTANTTCAATGACTCACTGAGGACTTCTACCAAGTTATGAACCTCACTCTGCTAAAATGGCTGCTGTATTTTGTATACCTCCTTTATCAGTCTGTAAACACCTAGAGCAGGGACCATATTCTGTTCAACTTGGTCTCTTGAATGTCATATAAAGTCGATATTTGATTGTTGTTAACAAATGAGTAGATGACTGGACACTATGTATTCAGTAATCCTGTTAAGAACAAGGTATTGTTCCCACACATGTCTCTTATCCAGCACTCTTGAGAAAGAAGGGTCATGAGTTCAAGGCCAGCTTGCACTACAAAGACAGAACTTGTCACAAACAACAACAATGAAACACAACAGTGCTTCTCTCGGCACTGATTTGGGAGTGAGTGAGACTGTTTCCATACTCTCATGGGCTATGCATTCAAATGAAAGAAATGATAAACNAATCAGAAAACTACTCAGTAGCCCAAAAGAAATACTTTACAGAGAATTAAAATGGAGATATAGAGTAATATTTAAATTGTGCCATCAATAAAAGGTCTCCTGAAATGATGCTAATTTAAGCTGAGGTACAAACATCACAAGTCTACAGGAAGGCTTCTGCCAGCCAAGCTCTGGGGAGAGAGCCACAGCACAAAGCCAGGTAGAGTCTTGCACATTCCAGTCACAGATGAAAAGACTGTGACATGAGTCCAACAAGGCAGTGGGTTGAAATGTCATCCTAGAGAAGACAGGCTGCTTCTAGGAAGATTTCCTTCTGTCAGTTAGTGGACAAGTAACACTGGAAGGGGGTTAAACAGAACAATTGTGTAATCTCTTGAGGGTCAATCAGTCCTCCAAATGGTCCACTCACAGCCATTCCTTCAGCTCATCACCCTAATGTGCCTTAATTTCCTTCAGTGCTTTTCCTAACCAAATCAGACCAGGTACATATTTGTTACCTTTCTGTTCTCAGGAAGCTCGTTCATGCCAGGACATGAANCACACCTTGTCCACTGTAGCTTCAGCTCCTAAAGGAGCACCCAGCTCATGCTCAGCACAGTGCTTGCTCGCTCTCTCGCTCTCTCTCTCTCTCTTCCTCTCTCTCTCTCTCTCTGTCTCTCTCTGTGTGTATCTGTGTTGCATTTATCTCTCTCTGTATCCACCTCTGTGGGTGTGTGTGTGTAAATCTGCCTCTCTCTCTCTGTATGTGTACCTCTGTGCTGTGTCTCTGCCTCTCTGTCTCATGTATGTTTGTTTGTGTGTGTGTGTCTCTCTGTGTATCCCTGTGTTGTGTCTCTGTCTGTCTGTCTCTCCATTTCTCTGTCTCTGTTTGTCTCTGTCTCTGTTCTCTGTCTCTGTCTCTGTCTCTGTCTCTCTCTCTCTCTCTCTCTCTCTGTGTGTGTATGTATGCTGCAAAGATGAATAAGAGGATCCATCTAGCTGTGATGAGAGATGCTCAATGTAAGAAACTGAAGATGAATATATTCTATCTGAAACCATGGAGATACATGAATGCATACAAACACNCACATATGTATATATATGTATACACACAGAGAGACAGACAAACATGGGGGGNCAGGCAAACCTCAGTTGGCATGATGANCTCACTGGAGGGACAGGTAAATAATGGGGACTCTAATGCACCCATACTGATGACAGAACACAGGAGTCTTAAGCANTTTTTCTTCAGATGAATTTGAGGTTGAAAACAATGGCACTGACTTTTTGTCTTNGAGGTCAGTCACATACAGCAAGAAGCAAGCATAGGAACAAAGATGTCACTGTGCCTGACTCCCACATCACTAAAGAGAGCACTGGAAAGCAGGTGCACCTGCACATGCTGAGACCTGAAGGGAAGACCAGACAGCATGGGTCACATCTGGACAGACTTATTAGAAAACAGTGACATTTAAATAGAGGCAGACAGACTTATTAGAAAACAGTGACATTTAAATAGAGGCATAACCTCATAGAATTACAGAGAATGACCACTTTAATCATCTTGGCACAATGAGCCAGCTACTTCTGGGAGAGAGGAAAATCAACAGACTAATCTCACCCACCCTTACTAAAATAAGTTCTGTCCGTGACTACAACCCATCTGNGCAGGTTGGTTTCATCTCTCACCTTGAACTTCTTCCCCTATACCTGGATGGATGGGAGGTGGGTANACAGCCACACCTGTGTTCATAGCTATGCCTATCTTCCCTCCTATGCAGCGGAGGATTTAAAAATTCTCAGAACTAAGTTCTTACATGTGTGCTGACTTTGCTTACTATATTCTCATGAAACAACAAGCAAACAAAAAACACCCAATGGTCAAATTCACCTCTGTTCCCATTTGAATGATTATAAAAGATAAGGTAGGCTTGACTTGAAGTACCCAGGACAATCAACAGCTAGTGTGTGATGTATTTGAGTTGTTTTGTATTTTAGAAGTGGGTTTGCTGACTAGATGCTTTTCCAAAGATTCGAGTCACATGAGATAAACACGNAGCACTACAGAGTCTGCAGGAGTGCAGCTGATGGAATGAATTACGTGGAGATGTGCAATGTTTCCACTCCACAGGCAGTGCCTACACAAGAGGCTGCTTCAGAAGGACCCTCTGAAACAAGAGCATGTCTCCTGTAAACAGCTTATGTTCAAACACACTCACAGTCACCTTGACCTGGTGACTTTTCCTAACTCCTTCTGTAGCAAGCCTGTGGGAACTTATACACAACGTTTAATCCAAATCCTGTTCTTCCTCCTGTGTCTCCTCTGTGGTCCACCTTCATGTGATAATTTTTCCCCTCATTATGACACTTAGAGGAAGCTACCTGTCATCAGTCATTTTATTGCATCTATCAAAAATTCAAGAAGCTGTCAGGAACCTGTGAAAATGTTTTCAGAGATTACATTTAAAATATACAATTCTTGAAATTATACCAAGCGGAACTAAGTACATGGCTTGGAGCTGGGAAGAGTCACTGTGTGAGGTCTACGTGTCTCATTAGGGATAATGTATTCATAAGTAAGTGCCATTTCTGTAAGAAGTTAAACCCTTTTTTGATCTTCAGTTTCACATACTTCTCGATCAGAATGCCAAACAGGGCATGTGATTTAGATGTTATACTTGGAGGTTTCTTTTCTGAATTACCATGAGGAACTCTGGCAGGTGATATCGTATGGTACAGCAGCCGAGGGAACTGGCTNTTGGACTCTGAGTGGCCAACATCTTCAAGGTGCAAATAGGTACATTGCTGAAGTTAAATCAAGGCTGTTAAAGTTTTACAGCCTGTGGGAATGTTCAGACACATGTCTCCAATGGAATATCCCCAGAAAGTACCCCTCCTTAGCACAGCTTAGTTTTTATGTTCTCAGACAGCATCGAGGTTTGCTGATTTTCTCCTGTCCTGCCCACACTGTGAGTGACAAAATACAAACTTGGCAAAACCCTTCTGGGAGAAGAAGCATCGCGTAAGTGGTTGGACAAAAAGTATTTGAGAACAGCTTTTGCTAAAGTCCAGCCATTGTCTGGCACCCAAGGGCTTTGATGACCAGGCCCGGGGTCTCCTTCCTATGACACCTCCACTGTAGTCACCTCCTCAGAAGCTCCCCCAATGCTTGTTTCTCTTGGGACTTATTCTCAGGAAACCTAATCTCTTTGATCATCATTATCCAAGATGTAACCTACTCATTTTGCTAAGCCTTCCTTTGTGCGAAGAACTTCCTCTGCCTGAAAGCCACAGCAAGNGTCTATGCAATAATATTCTCAGTTATCATGCCTGTGTTCTGAGATGTCCTTTGCTGTTGCTCAGTTCTTTCTGCCTGGGTTGTCTGTGTGTGTCATCCTATACTGTGAGACATACCCACAACCCTTAACGCAGTTCAGCACACAGGGCCGAAGAGCTCTCAAGAGTGCATACCACCTCCCAATAGCTCTTTTAAAGGCAGTGAAGGCATTTCCAGAACACATCTTTCCTACCCTGCTCTCTAGTAAAGCAGTGGCTCATGTATCTGACTAGTAACTCTCTGGGTGGAAAAAAAAGCCCTGTCCAAGACCGGTGTCCTTAACACTCCACTCAGAGGGAATCCATTTTAATCTGAAATAGGCCAGGACACATCACCACTTATTTTGAAGAGCCTGGCTGCCCTGCCTGAACATGCAAGTGCAGGAGTGAGTTTTCCAAGATTCATTGAGATGTGAGCCAGCNCTGTAGGCTCAGATTAGAAGCAAGCCCACAAGGCTAAGAGACTCGAGCTCTTGAAACATTTCTGACAAGCCGGTCAGGAGCAATGGATGACAGCCCAAGGAAACGGTAACATGAGCCTGAGCTTTTCACCTTGAGGTGACTGGTTAAAACTCAGCTTGGGAGCCACCAAAAATATATAGCCCTCCAGTGCAATAAAGCAAGCTATTTGTGACCCCGAGGAAGTGACCGTAAGGCATGGGCTTCTCTCACTGGTGCACAGTGAGATATGAGACAGCCACACAGTCTAAAAGTAAGTNGAGGAATAGACTTCCTCTTCTAGACAACCACAGAGACTCTACCTAGTCCCTTTCACACAAGACACCATGAATTTTAAAATACTTGCACTTAATCATGGATTCAGCTTTTCTGATTTTTAATGGTATGAATTTGATAACTAAAGCCACAATGTCTATAATTCTACGGTTACACTGCTGTTTGTGCACCNTCATATTTCATCCCAAAATTTCCCAGCTGTAGCTACAATGGAATGAGAAAGAATGTACTGAGGCTGGAGAGATGGCTCAGCAGTTAAGAGCCCAGGCTGCTCTTCCAGAGGACCTGGGTTCAATTCCCAGCACCCTCACAGCAGCTCACAACTGTCTGTAACTTCGGTTCCAGGGCATCCACCACGCTCTCTGGCCTCCAGAGATTATCAGGTATACATGTGGTACACAAATATACATGGAGGCAAAATATCCATACACATTAAAAAAGNAAAAGAGCACACAANCTNGCATAAGAACACNTAACTTGAATTTGAGAATCAAGCAACTGGCCCAATTCTGCATCTACAGAACTGGTGTGACAGTGACCTATATTTACAGACAACTGTGAGGGCTAAACNTTAAGTGAGCTATTGCTACAAACAAATGTATTAACTCCACCATCCACCTTATAAAGCAAGACCATAGTCTCTTGTTTNTCTTTACAGTACTTGGGTATGACGTCCACTTCTAGCCCTATNAAACAAGATGAGCGATCTAAGCACATGTGAAGCTCAGGTGATAATGAAAAGGGAACATNATGCAAGTTCTTATTTGTAAAAAAGCCTCACCTATGCTGAAGATTCTCCAAGGCTAATTGAATATCTTTAGTGCAGAGAATTGGAATGTTGCTGATCCAGAGCCAAAATTATCCTGGGCTATCCCTAGTCCCCCAACAGGCATTCACTGCCCACCTAGCTATGTTTTGGACATCCTTTTGAACCATATTCTTAGCGGTCCACTAGTTTTGACCAACCTAAAAGCTGAGAATGTCATCAGATAATATTTAAAACCTGTAGAAGAAATTTCCCCACTCTGCTGTCACCTGCCCATCTGATGTTCCCANCAGTGTATTTGGAAAATGCCCTAATCTCTGACCACATTTTGTTCTGCAACTTTAAAATCCCCATTCACATAAGAAGTTCTGCAGAGAAAGACTTCATTTGGGGCTATCTGAATCTGAGTTTCCAGGCCATTGCCACTCATATTTGGTTCAAAATAAACTGTCTCATTCTATTTAATTGAAGTCCTGTGTTTAGTGTTAACAGAGACGATTGGGTGCAACTTTACCAATGCTGTGGAAACAGTAACCGAACACTGGAAATCACATTCCCTCCAGCCCTCCTTATTCTAACNAGGGGTTTCTAATCATTTGTGGATTATTAATCAAAGTCTTTTGAANTTCAAATAATTGAATGCCTCTTACTTTAAAAATACAGAAGGTAATTTGAGAAGGAAAATGTTGAAATTTAAGAACTAGAACAAATAACCAGCATTTATGACAATATTATAAAATCATATCAGAGACAAAGCATATCATAAAATTTTTATTTGTTATTATTATTTTTTCATTTTTCTTTGTAGTTGAGACAAGGTCTCATAATACCTCAGGCTAATCTCAATCCTGACCCCCAAAAGATCCCTTGATGTTTCAAGTGCTGGGATTACAGGCATATGCCATCACTCCTACTTTTAATTACTTTGTGTACATGTTTGTATGTGTGTGTTATATGTACATGTTCATGTGGCTGTGTGGATGTGTGCATGCACATGCATGTGTGTGGGACAAGGAATTAGACAGCTCCCTGACAGGCAGACAGAGAGAAGGAAGGGCCCCGACAAGGNAATAAAGATGATGAACTTCCAAGATGGCTGGCTTCTTCCTCACCCTCCTGACCTGAGACTAAAGCCTGGAAGCCTAAAACAAAGGCCTTGTGGGTCTCCTCTCCAGCCAGTAGGCCTCCTGTTGANGGATTGGCTCAACCAGTTCAAGGCTGGACCAGGAAATGCTACAAAACAGTTGTGAGCAAGTCAGGCATCTGTTCTTCAAACTGATGGACCCTTCAAAGACCTTTAAAACTCCTAGCCCTAAGGAGAAGCTGGGCTCTGGAGTCCTGAGTCCTCCCACCCCACCCCGCCTGTGCTTTCTAGAGGACCTTTCTCTCTGTGTGCCTGCTGTATGTGTTTTCCTTACCCCGAGTAAAAAGCCTTCCTTCAACTGCCGATTCCATCTGCTCCCATTTGCTGTGCTCCCATTTGCTGTGTTTGCGATTTCTCTGCTGCTACCTGTCACATTCTAGATTTTTCCTGCCTTTTAGTTATTTAACTGACAGAAAACAAACTGGATCAGNACTCCTGGACTGTGACGTGTAGAGGGCAGGGATCAATACTGGGCGTCGTCCTTGACCATGCTCCACTTTATTTTGGGGGGGCAGGGTCTCTCACTGAACCTGGAGCTCACTCCTTTGCCTAAGCTGACAGACCATGAGCTCCAAAGACCCACCTGCCTCTGCTCCCCCAGCTCATGTGAGGTAACTGGCCTTTTAAAATAAAAATTTAAAAACCATGTGTTCTGGGAATCAGAACTCAGGTCTTCACACATATGATGTAGGCTCTGTACCAACTGAGCCATCCCCCAGCCCCAGTGAAGGAAAAAAAATTAAATCATGTTTTGAACTCTCAATGCAAACTGAGCAATAATGTTTTAGTCCCTTCAGAATTATCCTTGAAAGCTTTTTTGACTTCTTTCAGACTCAAAGTGATCTTTACTGATTTCTTTCAATATTTCACACCTCAAAAAAAAGGTTTCTAAAAAATAAGTGTTTCTAACTTAGAACTTTAGACAGAAACCATTCTTGATAAATCAAAGGAACTAAATTCACCAACTCCATTTTTTGGTATTTGTGTATTTGAGGGTAGCACTGTCCATAAAAACAATACAGCTTCCTAAATGTGTGCTAAGTAAACGAAACAAGTGAATGGGGGCCCAGGTTTGTCTTGAAGGGTTTTGCAAACTTTTCCTCATATGTAAAATATCCTTCCCATGGGGGACAGTGAGCGCTTCCTTTCCCCACTGATCCTTGCAAAGGAATGCCATCCAAACCACAGGCACATGATGGGGAAGAGGTTCCAGGGAGCACTAGTCAAACAAGCCTTNGTTCAGATCCTGCCAGAACTACTGAGATTTGAGAGGCAAGCCCTTGAGTTTAATTTTCCTCATTTCCATAGCATTTGCTGAGTCCTACCAGAAAAGAACCGGGAAACACATCATCAAAAGCCTATGGAATGTCATTCATTTGTACCATGTTTCTGGNTTTTTTTTAATGTTCCTTCTTTAAATTAAATAAATAAAGTTTTCAGGAGATTCGGTGAAGGGAATGTGATTTTCTATTTCTTCGTTGAGAATCGTTTCTTCCTTTCCTTGTCACTAGAACTTGGACTCAGCCTGATTCTTACCTAGGACTGGACACAGCTTCTTACATCTGGTAGCTGATGACTATCNACTTTAACAAACCATTTATATCACTCAACATTAAGATATATTTTGGCAAAAGGTGTCATGCCACGTGTCTGAAAACTAGGATTTGAGATTCATTAATGGGCATGTGGATGGGTAATGTGTCAATCTTTAACCAAAAGTCAAAGTAAGCCTTTCTTCAAGTCATCAGTTGAATTATACACACTGTTAAAAATTGATTTTTCAAAACTACAGCTGGTAAAACAGACTTTTCTACTGACAGACAAGAAGAAATCAGCTCAAATATGTACTAAGCAAGAATCAAATGATCATTTCAGATTTCAACCTTGTCTATGCTTTTCAGATTTGTAAAAGAATACTATTAATCTAATTCTATTAACTGTATGTTCTTTGTTATTAATGTAGCAAAAATATTGTCCATGATAGACTGTCCTCAGCATGAATATTATGGCAATACACTTAAAATTAGAAGTGTGTGGGAACAGGAGGGATCAGGTAGGAGGAGAATGGAGAGAGAGAGTACTGGGAGAGATAACTGGAATTGTTGAGGAGCCAGAAACCTAGTACAATGGAAACTTCTGGGAATCTACGGGGGATCTTAGCTAAGACTCCTAGTAATGGGGGACATAGAGTCTGAACTGGCCATCTCCTGTAACCAGGCAAGATTTCCAGTGGAGGGATTGGGACACCAGCCCAGCCATATAACTTTCAACCTACAACTTGTCCTGCCTACAAGATGTAGTGGGATAAAGGTGGCACAGAAATTCTGGGAGTGGCCAACCAATGACTGATCCAGCTTGAGACCCATGAGAGGAAGACCACCCCTGCCACTGCCAGGAGGGCCAGGACCCAGAGGCTGGATAGCCCAGAGACCCAGGATAGGACCAAACACAACCAGAAAAAAATAAAGTCAAAGAAATGATGGACATTCTACTACATACTTGTAGACAGGAACCTAGCATAATCATCATCAGAGAGGCTTTATCCACAACTGATGGAAACAAATGCAGAGACCCACAGTCAAACATTAGGCAGAGCTCAGGGAATCCTGAAGAAGAGAGGGAGGAAGGATTGTTAAGAACCAGCGGGGGTCAAGGACACCACAAGAAAACCCACAAAATCAACTAATCTGGGCTCATAGGGGCTCACAGAGACTGAACAGACAATTAGAGAGCCTGCATGGGTCTGACCTAGGTCCTCTGTGTATATGTATGGTTGTGTATCTTGTAAGACTCCTAACAGTGGGAGTGGGGGCTTTCTCTGACTCTTTTGCCGGCTTTCAGGACCTTTTCCTCACACTGGATTGCCTTGTCCGGCCTTAATACAAGGGGTGGGGTGTAGTCTTATTGCAACTTAATTTGTCATGTTTGGTTGATATCCATGAGAGGTCTACCCTTTTCTGAACAGAAATGGAGATGGGGGTGAATGAGGGATGGAGGAGGGGGAGGGACTAGGAGGGAAGGAGAGAGGAGAAACTGTGTTTGGGATGTAATATTTGAGAGAAGAATTAAAAAAATGAAGTGTGATCAACACAATGATTTATTCAAATATTCCAAGTAAGGCACTAAAATTTTAGCTGCTACTCAAATCACAATTCTTTTAAGGATAATAAATAGATGTCACTAAGTGATGCTCAATTATACATGAGTCTAGTTTTCACTGAGAATCTAGTCCACTTGACATCTGTCTGGACACCAAGGACACTTAGGAACTTTCTTCAACTGTGATAAACCACTGGTATATGTAACTTTCTTTTAAAGACATATTGCATAATAATGGTGGCATTTTGGTGCTCAGCTATGTCTTGGGGGTACATGAAAAATCATTCTCCGCTGTTCTTCCATGGAAGAGACAGAAGGATACAAACCAAAAAGGCAGGAAACAGAGAAGGGCTGCAGGTACTTAATTGACTTCTCAAGTACATAATGTGCAGGTTCAGCATATGCTACTAGTGTGTCCCAGCCCAAAGTCCCAGTCTCCAAAAGCCATTGCCCAAACAATACACAGTGACTCTCCTAAGGAAAGTAAGCAGAGTCTGCCATCAAAATGGCAATCAAGCATATAAACAAATGCTGCTGAGGAGACTGAGAATGGAGACGCCTTCTCCATCGTTGATGGGAATGTCAGCTGGAGCATAAAGTCAGTGTGGAGGTTTCTCTGACTGCTACACGTAAGGATGACCTTTGACCTCAACGCACAATTCCTGGGCATATATTCAAAGGACTCTACACCCCACAACAGAGATACCTGTACATCTATGTTCACTGCTGCTCTAGTCACAATAATTAGGAAATAGAATCCATCTAGATGCCCATCAACTGGTGACTGAATGAGGAAGGTATGGGTAAATATATACAAAAGAATTCAACTTGGCACTAAAGAAAAATTAATAAGATTTGCAAGAAAATGGACAGAACTGGGAAATGTTGTATACCAGTCGGGGTAACCCAGGCCTAGAAAGGCGGGTGCTTTAAATTCTCTCATAGGTGGGTTCTGCTCTGAACCTTTAGATTCCTGTGTTTAAGATGCTGGAGAGCAATAAAGGAACCATGAGATGGCATAGGGGAGAGGTCTTAGGAAGGGAGGTGGTAACACACCTGTGATGTGAAAGCAGCGAGCGCACTAAGGCTATAGAAGGTTAAGTGGGGCTAAGGGTAGGGGATAGGAGACAAGTGGAGGTTGATCAACTAACACTAATAACCAAAAGCTATATAGAAACTGAACTACTTTATAAGCCAACTAGAAGATACAATAAACATTTTCAAAGTTTGAACAGAGGTATTCTCTGAGGGCAGATAAGGCTGCCCCCAGAAGCTATAGGTTTTTAAACCAAAAAGCCAAGGGCAGGAGTGAGATACCTCCTTAAGAGTTGCCCAGGGGATCCCCAGAAGTTCTAAAATCAACAGAGTTGATTTTAACAGGCTAGTATTTATAGTGTCAAAGGCCATGATGCTTTGGAGGTTGTGGAATCTTGAGGAAGTGGGGCTCACTGGGAGAAACGGGGGGTTGCTGGGTCTTATGAGTTACGGCTGGCTGATGTCACTCTACATCCTGATTGCTGATGCCATGTAACCAAGCCACCTCAGCTGCCTACTCCACAGCCCCACATAGCTATCACTGCCATTCTCTTCCCACAAATAACGGGCTGTTCCCTTTCAGAAACATGAACCAGAATACACACTTCTCTTAGGTTGTTTCTTTCAAGTATTTTATCAAAATAAAAGTAGCCAATAGACTTCTGTCTCAGGATAAACTTGTCTGTCTTGTGATTCCTCTGCTTTCTTGAAGTTTTGATTTCTTAATCTGGCACTTAACATCAGGGAGTCCATTTTGGTCTGCCCTGGCCTGGTCTGGTCAGTTAGGGCCTAAGCATAGTAGCTCAGTCCAAAACAATATCCTCCCATGACTTTTATTTTACACTGCCAAGTAAATGCGTTAACNGAAAAGCTTAGTGTAAATCACAAATTTCACTTTTTAAAATGAAGGTAAACACTTGAAAAGGAACAATGACATTCACTGGGGATGGATGTCACATCAGTTTCTAAAGGCCTTTGCAGNANCAAATGGTTTTTATACTCTGTGAATGCATATCAAGGAAGGCTTTTTACTGCTTTGAAAGCAATTCTATAACCTTTCTCAATTTATGGCATGGACTTTTCCTTACGCAGCCAGAAGTGCCAAGCTCCTTACGAATATCTAGCTTCTAAAATCTGAGCTGCCCTGTGGCTCAGCCTCTACAACACACAGAAGACTGGTGGATAACACAGAACACATCACGAAGGTAAGGAGCAAGATGGCCAACTCCTCAACCCNGGCAAGCATAAACCTTTTATAATATTTTTAACAAAAGTCCAAGAGCTCACAAAGCCAAATGAAATAGTGTCAAAGCCATACTAGATAGTAAGTAAAAGCATATATTTTTAAATCAAACTCTTGATTAGGTGAAATGTCTATAAATGATTAAATCAGAGTGTTGGATGTGTTTCTCAGCTTTCTATTTTCTTGCTCATCAACTGTGTCAAATAACACACTCTATTAACAGCTTTGTGTATACATGCATGTTCAGGTTGAATCCTGGGCCCTAGGAATGCCCCCAATGCATCAACATGTATTACATTTAATGAGTTAACTACACGTGCTTGCTGGCCTTCATTTTCAGAATGAAGAATAGCACTCATATGATCAGAATGGTAACACAGAAGAAAAAAATATTGTGAAACTCACATGATAACATAAATCTATGTCATAGCAAAGATTTACTCAAGTCATTATTCTCTCTTGCATTCCTGTTATATAATTTCCCTGAATAGATTAGTGTTGCCATGACCTATGACACCAGGCTCAAGCATCATTTCTGAAAATGAACAGAAGAGGACCACCAATGGAAGGCTGCTAAAACAAAAACATTCTTGAACAAAAAAACCAAGATCTTTGTTCTTTTTCTCACCATAGTACCTCATATGCACATAGCTCATCACTGAGCAAGAAAGAAATCAATGCTTAACAGTATTTATTAAATTCAATTAGCCTTGAATTCCATATGAGCATGTCCTCTTGTTTATTGTTTAAATAAAAATCCAAAAAGAATAATCATCTACTACCTCTTTACATTAATAGCCTATTTGTGTAATGGGCCAGCTGTTTTATCCGNATTTTAAGTGAAAATATATTTATTTAAGTGAGAAAATACTTATATCACATAGNAGAGGTTTATTGGTTCTTTTTGATTTTTAATAATCTTGCACTGTAGGTTACAAATGCCAATATTCACTTGTGGACAGAGAAATCAAATACTTGTTTAGGTTATATTAATTTCAGTATACATCTGAATCCATAACATACATATATATATATATATATATATATACACACAAATTAAAGAAGCATATAAATATATAGTAAAGATTAAATATTATAGACTGTTCTGGCTAGTTTTATGTCAGCTTGACACAAGCTAGAGTTATCTGAAAGGAGGAAGTTTCAACTGACAAAATTCCTGCATAAGATCAGGCTGCAGGCAAGCATGTTGGGCATTTTCTTAACTAGAGATATGGGAGGGTACAGCCCATTGTAGGTAAGGTCAGGTCATCCTTGGGCTGATGGTCCTGGGTTCTATAAGAAAGCAGGCTGATGGATGGTGGTGGTTTGTGCCTTTAATCCCAGCACTCAGGAGGCAGAGGGAGGTGGATCTCTGTGAGTTCGAGGCAGGCTGGTCTACACAGTGAGTTCCAGAACAGCCAGGGCTACACAGAGAAACCCTGTCTTGAAAAAGAAAAAAAAAGAAAAAAGAAAAAAGAAAAAGAAAGAAAGCAGGCTGAGTAAGCTATGTAAGCAAGCCAGTAAGCAAGCAGCACCCCTCCATGTCCTCTGCATCAGCTCCTGCCTCCAGGCTTCTGCCCTGCTTGAATTCCTGTTCTGACTGCCTTCAGTGATGGACAGTGGATGTGGAAACCCTTTCTCCCCCATTTTACTTATGGTCATGGTGTTTCATCACAGCAACAGTAACTCTAACTAAGACACTGACATACCCTGAAATAACATGAGGAGGCACAGAGAGATTGGGTGTGAGCTATAAATTCAAAAGAAGAATATGCTGAACAGCGAGTAAAGGTGTTTGTCAGCAAGCCTGACTCCTCAAGTTTGGTCCAATCCCCAGAATCCACATGGTAGAAGGAAAGAACTGACTTTCCAAAAAGTTGTCCTGACTTACAGACAGACAAACAGACAGACAGACAGACAGACAGACAGACAGACAGACACACACACACACACACACACACACACAAATAAATGTAAACAATGCTGGGGAAAGGTTCTTTGAAAGTTGTAAAGTTGTACTTGGATTTATATCATTCTGGGAGAAGGCAGTAGTAGGTATTGATTATCCCAGGTGTCAAAGACCTGGGCCATCCCATGTCCTTCTCTCCAGATGACATCACTTCCTTTAGGAACAGGTTAGAGGAAAGCCCTGGATCTGGTGCTACTCAGGGACACATGCTCCTGGGGACTGGTGGTCCCCACCACAGAGGTTATGTGACTGCCAGGACTGCATAGAGCTGTTCAAGTGAANCCGTCCCACTTCTCCACTCTTGCCAACCTACTATTTCATTTCTTTTNATCACAAACTGTTATCACCATTACGTTGGATGTTTCTGCTACATTATAAGTAATGTCTCCCTCCCTTCTAATCTTTCATTAAGGCAAGTTTTAAAAATTCAAATGGTAATTACTCTTGCTTCTGCTTAGTTAACTCCTACCACATTTCCCAAAACTTTCAAATTGCAAGGCTGAAGATAGCCAGGTAGCTCTAAAAAGGTATCAAGATTGCGACCAGGGTGACGCTCAGCTGACAGACTCCCAGAAAGCCTTGCTCTCTAACTGCTGTTTTGTTCACTCTTGAAAATATCACCAATTGTCCCCCATAATCACTCTATTTTAGACCCCATTTTCTATGCCTAGTTATTATTATTTTTTCAAAATCCCTATCCTTTACCTGTCCTCCATAAACTGTTAATCTTGTAGGAGTTTATTTATTTCTAAGGCTCAAAGCCAAATGGCAATCCTTTCAGACCCGCAGTGTTAACCCACAAACTGCTTCTAGTCCCAATAGCGACCATCTCACACGAACACGTTTCCAGACCCTTCCGATGTAACTCTCCCAAACTGAAATTCTCAGATTGTTGTTTAACTCTACCTCTCTCTCACCTCAAATGCCTCTACCAGTTTATCCTACTCCTCTCTTCATCCTCAAGTGTAGTGGTAATACTGTCTACCAAGACATCAGAGCCCTTTAACCATACCTTACACCTCATACACTGAATTGGCCTCCAAAGCTTTCTAGTCTAGGGAGTGCATATTTCTTTCTGTGTCTATGTGTTTTGGTCCAAGTTTTCCTCCAATCTCATCTGCACCATGGCAACAGCATCCTGCTTAGACTCCATGACTCCAATCCTTCCTCCACAGGAACTCCAGAATGATCATTCAAAATGTCAAAGCTTCAAAGATTTTCTTCTTCATCTCCAGGATCAGTTCAAAACCAAAAGTAGCCTACCAAGGCTTCTGAGTTGTTCCTGGCTATTGTTCCACAATTTTCTCTAACCTCTGCATATGCTTACACATAATATATATATATGTGTGTGTATGTGTGTGTGTGTGTGTGTGTGTGTGTGTGTATACGCATATGCTTGCTCAAACATGAATTGTGTTTCCTTGGGGCACTGTGCTGTATTTTTGCAGTCATTCCCTTTCTATACAGAATGTCTTCCCTTCCACCTCTCTATATCCAGCAAGACTGATGGCTTGAGATGATGGTATGAGAGCCACAGTCCAGACCACGGTGCCTGGCCTGACTGCATCTCATAGTCCTTTCTTCCCTAGACCAGAAGTGCAAACAGAGCCTCCTGGCTTCCTTGGTTTGGGCAGTTACTGGTTCTTGCTTTCCAAAGTCTTCAGACCCTGACCCGTCATCTCACNTCATGTGCCATAGCTTGTTTGCACTCTTCTGGACAATACAAACCAGCAATATGCTCTCTGTCTGGCCAGTGGCTCCCTTCTCTCGCAGCTCTTCTCAAAGACACCGTGCCTCTGGCCCACATTTCCCTCTCCTAGTCAGCTGGGTGAAGGCTAGACATCCTAGTAAAATTCTCCCCACCCTCTGTGTCTCAGCTCAAACGTTCTAGCTTCTGTAGGCCCCGTCCTCCCTCTCCAGAAGTCATCACCTCTTAGACTTTCAATACATTCTCATTATACCCATTCACAATGCAACTGTTTATTTTTCTTTCCTGTTAGGATACAAGTCCTTTAAAGAAAGAATGTAGTATTTATTTGTTATCTCCAGTACTAAATAATGTCCTGGAAAAGAACAGATGACTGAGTGGAAAATGCTTACCCCAGGCTATTTTTCTGTAGTTGAGGTTTACTTACTAAGTAAATTCACAACTGGAAGACTTCCGCATTTAATCCTTATGATTCAGATTGTGGTGCCTTGGGGCTTTTAGTTAATCTAATTCCGTTGGCCTGTTTTGCTTAATCTTATTTTTATTTTCACTAAATATCTGATGGGTCAATTAAAGAAATCATAAATGACTGACCTGACTCAGTACTACTGACTTGGTACTACAAATTGTTACTCACCATACTTTCATCTGCCTATCAATGAACATGGGTAATAAAACCCACTCTCACAGATGGCCTGCATCATCTTCCCATCTCCAACACACCATTCTTAAGTGGTCCACTGCCTCTCCAGGGAAATGGACTGTATTAAAGACACAGTCTATTTTTCTTAACGTGCATCAAGGAATTTGTACCTTTTCCAAGCTAACACTTGCCCTTCACAATAAACACACTGAATTACAGAATAAACTTTGCTATACTCTAAGCTCATCTTTGTTTGAAGTTTATTCATTGGATTTTCATGATGTCATTTTATAAACTGCTAGAGAAAACTAGTTTCCCCCCATTTATTATCTATTAAAAAAAAAGAGTTCATTCTTTACTTTCTAAATGCATCTTAAAATTTTATATTAAAGTAATAGAGAGATATTTACTTATTAAGGAAACCCTCTAGAGACAAAAAGCAAGAGAATGATACGGCTTCTGCAGCAAAATGGTTGTTCAATATAACTTGAAAAACATCACAACATAACAGAGCAGAGAGCCGAGCTGCGCATGACAGAAAGCCCTCCATCACACCCTGAAAAGGCTTTTGCAATCGTCTGTGCACCATCCTCTCTGTTCTCATCCCACATCTCTCAGGAGTGGAACTCTGCCAAGAATGCAAAAGCCTGTTGAACTCTGTAGCAGTTTTATAAAACTGGCAACTGTCCACCAAGCCGCTAAGACAGACCACCAAATTCAGCTTTGCTTTGAGCCAGAGACCCCTGCACTTGAGTTAAAGCCTGCGTGCTGCTGGGGTGCTGGGTGCTTAGGGCCACTTCTCCCATTTCTTTCCTAAGTGGTGAAGAGCAAAGTCAGGAGAGAG
>LZPO01076072.1:42197-53884 GCA_001675575.1 Neotoma lepida | reverse complement strand
CAGCACAGGAAGAAAACGGCTTCTTTAACCCTCTGATGACAGAAACAAATTGTTTTGCAGCTCTGGGAAGAGATTTGTCACAAATGTGCAAACCAGACCCTGTATCCTGGACATTGTGCAGACCCGCAACATCACATTTTCGGGGAATTTGAAAGTGATCCTCTAATAACACAAGAGATTTTCTTTTTAATGCAACGCTCAGTCTTGATGGCTTAGCTTGCTGGATTTGTGTGTGCGATCACAAATGCAACCTTCAGTGTTGTTATGGCATTCGCTGTAATTCTCAGCTCATGTGAGGCGAGTTTATTTTTGTAACCAACATAGTTTGTGAAATGACTAATTCTGTTATTGTTTAATGGACACTCTTAACATCAAACATATTTAAATTACATAGCTCTTTAGGGTAAATTGGGCAATAAAAAGGCTTGGTAACTGTGTCAACCATTCTATGAATCAGTGCTTTGATGCAATTTCCATAAAAGATGTCCTTATGGTAACCCTTCGCAAGCACTACACATTTTCATAAGCATTTCCATATGTATCTGAAGAGAGACAACATGTGTAGGAAGAAAAACATGAGCTCTAAATAATAGATGGACCTAGAGTCCAAATCCTTGGCTCTGCCGCTGAGCAAGTAAGAAATGAAGTCAATTACATAACTAACANCCCTGGGCTCTACCTCCTCAATTATATAATGAATATGATAAAGTAAACCTTATCAGGGCAGCATAAACATGAAATGAGAAAATATATTAAGCCACTCTCTAAAGGACAGGGATAATAGGTGACCAATAATTTTACTAACATCCATTCTTTGGTAAGACAAGGAAAGTAACCATGACAACAGTAAATGGAGGATAAGAACCGAATATATTAAGAAATCAAAAATCTCCTTATATAGGATTTGTGATAATTTGGTAAAACAATAAGCTCTGTGTTTATCACCAGGCATAACAAGAAAAACAAAATGAATGCTTACATATACGCAAGTAGTATTTCTATGAGTTCATTAAAAACTAATTAACCATCTACCGTGTATGGGTAGTATGGAGATAAATGGCAAATAGTTCCTGAGATCAATAAGCTCATAATTCAGAGGAGGGTTTTATTAAACTGTATACTTGCAAAGCCAGCTAGTTGTGAAATATGAACTTAGGATGAACATTCAACCAGATTTGAAGGAGAGGGCAGAACTGAAGGGGAGGCATCCCAAAGGCTCTGACATCAAGCTGAGCTTTGAGAAATCAGAGTTTTCCAGGTGTAGAGGTGACAGAGGGGGCAGTGGAGAGTGGAATGTGCCATCTAAATGAAGGGGCAGTGTGTGAAAGCCATGAGGCCATCAAAACCCATCTGTATCCTGGGGAATTCAAACATGTCAGCCATGCTCAAACACATTTACCAAGAATATCACGATGACATGCAGGAATTCCACTCTGGCAGGTAATCAGAGTGTAAGGTTGCCAACCTTAGAGAACACAACCTTTTCTTGATCTGAGACATCTGCATGACGGGTAGCAACTAAATACAGAAACCTAGAGACCAAAATTCATTTTGAATTTAAGCTGTGATAGGACTATAGCCTAAGAAAATTAGCATGGCAAGAAACATGTTCACCACATAGGGAAAAGTGGGGACTGGAAGAGATAAGAGAGGGAGCGACATTAGGTACATGCATGAAATTGTCTGAAACAACACTAATTGCTTAAAATATTCAATATGATTCATCACAGCTTAAAGCTAAAGAAGAAAGAAAACATGATCATACCTGTAGGTCCCAAATAGACACCTGATGAGAGTCAACACTCATATGACACCCCCACCCCCCATAAAAAACTAAGAAAAATGTTCTTTAATGTCATAAAGGTCACTTGTGCCACTGAGACAAATGCCTCAATATTCACTATCATAATTAGCCATACTAACCCAAAGCTTTTAGGTCAAGGAGAAAACAAACTATCCCCTCTCACTACTGATCACCAATGCTGGAATCAAAATCCTGCCTAATGAAGACAGATGAAGACAAAAACAAAGGAAAGATAGAACTGTGTTTGTTTGTAGGTAACATGATGGTACAGAAAATTTGAAAGAATAGACAAAACACAAAACAACAGACTCCTGGAGCATTTAGCAAAACTGTAAGATACAAAGCTAGAATATAAAAGTCAGTTGCTTTCTTACATATCAACAACGCAAGAGGAATTTGAAGTAAAAACATTTATACTCCTAAATATAAAATATTTAAAGACCTAACAAAACAGATATAAGATTTGTTTTATAAGGTGGGGCTGGGGAGATGGACCAGAGCTTAAGGGCACTTGTTGCTCTTGCATAAGTCCTAGGTTCATTTCCCAGCACCGATATGGTGGCTTTACATCTATCCATTAACTCCAATTCCAGGCGATCACACACCCTCTTCTGACCTCCACAGGCACCAGGCAAGCATGTGGTACACATACAAACAGGCATGCAAAACACTCACATACATAAAAATTTAAAATTTTTAATACTTATATAAGGACACTCAAATGAAAGATATCCAATAATTAAACAAGTAGAAAAATATTCAATGTTCATGGATAGGAACGTTCGATATTGTCAACATTGATGATCTGAGTTGGACAATAACTTGCAATTCAACACCAAACTAAAAATTCATGAAAGAAATAACTGATTTTTTTCTCTCTGAAAAGACAACATAAAATGAGAAAACAAGCCATATTTGCAAAAGACATCTGATAAAAGCCAGCTGTCCAAAATATGCAAAGACCTCTCCAAACTCTATTATTAAAAGATGAACAACCTGATTAAAAATCAGTAAAACAGCCTGAGAAGACAGTTCAGTCCATAAATGTCATGCAAGCATATGGACCTGAGTTCAATCCCCAGAACCCACATAAAAAGCTGGCCTCAGAGACATGCACTTGCAAGGTCAGTGCTGGAGAAATGGAAACGGGCGATGCCTGGGGTTTATTGGCCAGCATAGACTAATTTGGCANGTGCCAAGACAGTAAAAGGCCCTGCCTCCAAAAAGCAGCGTGGACAGCATCCTACGGAATGACACTCAAGATTTACATCTGTTCTCTTTCTACATATGTATGCATGGGCACAAACACCCACATGAACACACACTCACATGCATGTAGACATATACTCAAAANAGGAGGAACAAAAGATCTAAAAAGATATACCNCCAAAGAAAATGGCAAGACAACATACAAAAAGATGTTCAATGGCTAAGATGTTAGCATGACACAATGTAAATCGATGAGCTAGCACTCCACACACACTGAAATGGCCAAAATCCAAAAGCCTACAATGCAGACATCATACAACATACAGCAACAGGAACGTTCAGTCACTGCCTGTGGAAATGTGAAGTGCTATGGTTGCTTTCAAAGACAGTTTCTCAGTTTCTTATGAAACTAATAGACATACTCTTACTATAGAGTCCACCAAGAGTGGTATTTACTCCCAGGGACAGAAAACTTATATACACACAAAAATATANACACTGGACATCTATAGTAGCTTTTTTATAGTTGAAAAAAGTTGTAAATAACTACAGTGCCCTTCAATAGGTGAACGAATAAGCCAACTGTGATCCATTCAGGCACTGGAATAGTATTAAGTCATAAAAAATGAGCTGTCAATCCAGAAGACACACAGGACTTAAAGACAGACTACTAAGTAAATGAATAGTCTTATCNTATGACTTCCTGGACACAGCACTCTGGAAATGGCAAACTTTGGAGACAGTCAAAATATGAGTAGTTTCCATTGAGGGTTTTCTGGAAACTTTGCATGCTTTTTGTTTAATTTTGATGCAAACTTAAAATTGCTATAAAAATTAANTTCCTTGGAAAGGAAGGAAGGAAACAAATTTGGCATCAAAAGTAGATACAATATGAGATGTGTCCAAGGTACCAAACACATTGCTACAGGAACAAGAAAGACACNGATTGCATACTCTAGTATAGGAATTACTACCTATTGTAACTGTTGAGTTTGGGACTGTGAAAATGTCCAGAGAACTTTCTATGGGAATCAATCACATTTCTAACTGATGGACATTTGGGGCTGCCAATGTATCAAGGATGAGGCAGNTAAGTCAAATACGAATAATTTTTAGTCATACTAAATAGTATTTTTACTTCAAAATCAACTAAGCAGTAGGAAAAAAAATTGTGAGCTATGAACATTGAGAAATAAATGTGGATACACATACACTTTGACAGACCTGAGCAATCAGTTGATCGCAAGGTGGGTCATGTGGATGACAGGCTCTTTCTTTGCAATTNGCTTACTTGATGAACTAAAACTTGANAACTGTATACTAATATAACAGAAGTTCACATGAGAAATCAGAATTTTCAGTTAAGCTCACTGTAAGGGCTATGAATTTAATCCCCAAACATACATATTTTAGATCTAAGGCACAGTGTATTCAAACATGCAACTTCTCATTATAAGAATTCTAGTAATAATGCCACCCCTCCTAAAAAACTAAATACCACCTATAAAAATAAGCCAGTGGTAGGATTATGAAAGTGACTGCCTAAAAATGTTTACTTTAAATGTTAATCTATAGAGATTTCATAAACAAAATCTTATCATTCTATTAAATATGTCCCTTTTGTTTTTCATAAGTATTCCTTCCTTTTGAAAAGTTATTTGAGAATTTCATACAGTAGATTTTTCCTGTTCTTTCCCACAACCCAACTCCCCCTAGATTCTTCCCTTCCACCTTACCTAATCAACCCCATGTTCTTTCTTTCTTTTACAAACAACATGCAAAACTGGAAAAAATGCCACTAAAATGCATGGATTCTGATTTACATTGGCCAACTACTCCTGAGCATGGCAGCCTTGGAGAGTGGTTGATATGCCCAGTGTCACTCCATTGAATGAAACTTTTTTCTTTCTGAGCAGCTATTATCTGGTGGGATGCACCTTTAAATACGTCCTTCTAAAGGATTCCTAATTATGCTATAACTCAGACAATCTGATCTATATTAAATCAGGAAATATGTTCCCGGCCACACTGGTAATGCTTGTTAGAGGGATAAATAAANGATTAGGTTGATATGATTAAATTTTTCCAAAAATAGAGGTTAGGTGATGCAACCAAACTAGAAATTATCTTTAACTTTCATTCAACAAAAGNAATGTCATAACATGTTTATATTTGGACTAAAGATCAAGAGATAAGGTATTTCACAATTACAAAGAATATTCTCTTGGTGATACTGGCATTAGAAATGAAATTATTTCCATGCTTTTGTAAATAGCCGTGATGTATTTGTAATTCTAAGGCATTTGATGAGGCCAGCTGTTGTTCTTGGACATAATCCAGGGTACCACAGCCATCAAAGACTGCCTCAGTCTCCCTAGGAGTTCCTCCTCACTTTGAAAGTCCCATGTTCACTGATCCTGATTAGTCTATGACACACATGTGCAAACCGCAGAACCCATGACTCCAGGTACAGGGACAAAGTCTGCAACCATTTCAACTCATCTCCCCAGCCTTGCATTCTACACTCAGAACCTTACACTACAGTTCATGGAACATCCTCCTCACAAAAAGAGAAACTGTTAATACAAAAGTACAACTATGCAACGACTCTGCCTTCTGTGGTTATTTTTATTGGGTTACAAGCATTGAGTTCACAATTTTACGTTGTTCAAGATGGTGGCTCTATTCATTCCTGCCCCCTATCTAATTGCTGTTTTTAATTTTATGCACTAAGATAGTTATTTAGCCCCTTTTCCCATGTGGTTTTACATTTTGCCCTCATTTCAATTCGAGGTTTTAATGAATGTCCTACAATGTAATGTTTGGTTGCACCATGCAATTATGTGGACGATGTACTCCGGCTGCTGGACATCATTAGCTGTAATCACCCTCTGATGGAGAAGTTTGAAATACAGGGGTTTGTGAAATTTTCCATTATGACTGCAACCTCTCCTTAATGATAAACATTTTATTTTTCTGGTCTAAGAAACAACAAGAAAAGAATGTCATATGTAAAAAACATGAGCTTATGAAGAAACACTGAAATGTTGGCTCTTTTTCCCTCCCATCGTCTGAGCTTTCATTGCTAATAGAGAATGAATAATTCTCAGACCTGAAAACAAATTTTCATTCTACAGCAGGTACCCACAACAAATACAAAATGTTCCATATCTCATGCCAAGTAATCCTAATTGATGAAAAGAAAGATTTCTGCCCAAAATTAAGTGACCAAATCACAGTATCATACTGCTAGTAGCAGGAATTTATTATTATTGTTACTCAAAAAATAATCACACAATTGCCCTTCTTCTTTGGGTAGAAAAAACAGCAAAATATCATGCATCCACATGGTTTCTCTCCCCCTTTACTTCATTGGGATAGCTCTGGCTATATTTAACTATTTTAATATTTGGCTGACTGTCTAAGCCTGCTTGTCTCATGTGTTCATATAACTCCCAGAATCTAGAAGACGACAGAGCACCACTGCCAACACTCTCTCTGATCTAACAACAAAAGAAAGTAAGAATGTAAGCAAGACACAATCCCACTGAAGAGCATTTTCTTTTCTAATCTGTGTCTGTATGGGAGACTCTTCTGCTAAGAATTATTAAAAAATATGTATACACTACTTAAATTCTATCACTACACTGTGTGTATATGGAGTACCACCCTTGAAGAAAACACCCTTGATGGTAAAGTACCACACTAATGAATATAAAGACTTTCTTCCAAGGCAATTCCTATAATGTAAACAGTCTTCTTAATACACAGATTTATCCATAGATACAGAGAAAATAGCCTTCTTGGGAAATAATACTTCTTTTTTTTTATTAAAAAGATCTTCCACTCCTTTTATATACCAACCTCAGATCCCCCTCTCCTCCCTCCTCCCGCCCTGCCAGCTCCCCACCTCAACCCACTCCCATTCCCCACCTCTTCTAAAACAAGGTGTCCCATGGTGAGTCCCCAGAGTCTGGCACTCTCAGCCAAGGCAGGACAAGAACCTCCTCCCTGCGCCAAGACTGTGCCAGGTGTCCCACCTCAGGCACTGGACTCCAAAAAGTCAGCCCCTGCACCAGGGACGGATCCCGATCCCACCACCTGGGGGCCCTCAGACACTTCAAGCCAAACAACTCATGATGAGAGGGTGTGCAGAAATGGCCAACCAAACTAGTGGAGATGCATGAACTATGGACCCATGGCTGAGAAGCCCCGATGGGCCCTCATTCAGAGACAGATGGAAGCAGATGCGAGATTCATGGTGGGCACCATGCAGAGCTCCAGGAGTTCAACTGATGGGAGAGAGGAGAGGTTCAATGAACAAGAGACATTGAGATCGTGAAGCCAGCCAAACTGGTGGAAATGCATGAACTGTGGACCAATAACCATGGAGCCCCCCATGGTGCTGAAATAATACTTCTAAATCACAAGAACTGAGTAGCAAGTACAGCTGGTGAGATCCTGAACACCCAATTTCTTTCAATGAGTCTATTTTCATACTTTATCTAAATCAGTTCGGAATGAATCTTCAACACTTGAAGTTAAACAATGTTAATTGTTTTTTCTTAACTTCTTGCATCACACACACACACACACACACACACACGAGCACAAACACACACCCACACATGCACTCATGCATACACTCACCAGAAGTCAACTTCAGTATTGTTCCTTAGAAGCCATCTATTTATTTTTTAAGTCAAAGTCTCTCATTGAACCTGGAAATTGCCTGTTACACTAGGCTGGGTACCTGTGTGTCCCAGGGATCTATCTCTGCAACCCCAGCCAACACTGACTCCAAGCACACTCCACCATGCCATCTCTTTATGTGAGTGATGGCAATCAAATTCAGGTTCTCAAAGTGCTGTTCAAGCACTTTACCAATTAAACCAATCTTGCTAGCCTCAAGAAACCTTTTTATACAAAGTATTTCTAGATTCTAAAACTGTAAACAATCACTTCACTTTTCTCAATTCTTTCTTTCTTTCTTTATTTGTTTGTTTATTTATTTATTTATTTATTTGTTTGTTTATTTATTTATTTATTTATTTGTTTGTTTATTTATTTATTTATTTTTTGGTTTTTCGAGACAGGGTTTCTCTGTGTAGTTTTGCGCCTTTCCTGGAACTCACTCGGTAGCCCAGGCTGGCCTCGAACTCACGAGATCCGCCTGCCTCTGCCTCCCGAGTGCTGGGATTAAAGGCGTGCGCCACCACCGCCCGGCTCTTTTCTCAATTCTTAACTGTAAAGTTTGTGTGGCCACAGTCACTGGCTGAGAAAGTGTCATGTAACCTCATCATGAAATCCCTGTCCACTTCAGCACTTGGAATAAGTGTGTTCTAACCACTGGAGATGACACTAGGTATGGGAGCAGCTCATGTCAAAAATGGGTGACACATGTCTTATTTTTGAAGTTGGAAGACTAATAATACAAAACAAACAATGAAAGTGAAAAAACCTCAACCGAGTGCCACCTCCACTAAGATGACTCATCCACAAGCTCTGTGACTATTTCCTCTGGGCTTTGTGGCACTATAGTATTCTTCTGTAGGGATATAGCGCATGACAACTTTTTATTTTTTTTGTTATTTCTTAATCCAGGATGAAAAACATTCTTGCTTGATAAATGTTGACTTTCTGTTTCAACAAAAACAGTCCTTAAGAGTGAGCTTAGTTCATTTTTAGCTACATTAATTAGTAAGAATGCCAAGGAATAAGAATGTGTTTGCCAACAATGTGATTCCCATCTTAAATTCTTATCTAAAAAAGAAAGCATGGTAAAATACTGTCCTAATCTTTATGGTGACAACACAACAAAATCTCATGGCCATATCACTGAGTCCTTGTCCTGGTTATTTTCTGTTAAATTGATACAAGCTGAAGTTTTCTAAGAAGAGGGGCCTCCAGTGAGATTTTTCTGAAATTCAGAAAGGAAGGAAAGTTACTGATACATGGGTAACCTCCAGGTGGAAGAGTATGCTGAAGTCAGAAAGATTTTTGGTTTTGTGAGATATATAAACACAGTTTTCTCTCTTATTAGTTGACGGCTCCAGACAAGTCAGCTCAAAGGGAGGCCCCATAAGTCAAAGCCAAAGGGAGCGGATGTTACAATCAACCTCGGGGGCTGGCGTGAGGTCTCAATCGTCTGAAAATTACTTGGGAGTCAAGAGTAACTATTATTCCTTCCATGTGAGCTATTGTGTGTTTGCATTATGTATCTCTGTGGGATGTGTATGCAGTTAGCATAGAAACATGGTGGAGATGTGGTCATAACTGGCATCTGAGGGGGGAACAGTGTACAATACTGCTTCTGTCTACACAGCCAACTTAAATAGAAAGGTTCCCGACACAGTGTAAAGGAAAGGGAGGCAAAACAGAACACACAGTTCACATGTCATTCTGTGCAGCTATTTTTACATCTTGTATAAAGAACCTGAAATAGAAGCAAAATTGTCAAAAAGTAATGAGGAATGGCAGAATTATTCCCCGGTGTGCTTCCTTTGGAATCCTAAGAAATGCTATATGCTATTTTAGCAATTAAATCCCTACACCTTCAAAATTTTTTCCTACTCCCCTCCCTCCCACCCCCACCCCCAAGATCAATTAGATACATTTCCAAATGGCTTTTGGATTCTCTGTAACTAGGAAAGGCTTGAATCTCTGTGGTTAGCCCTGCCTGGAAACATCCACCCTAGCTGGTGAGCCAAGGGCATGTTAAAGGGACCCACCCTTGGCTGCCATCTTACTGGACATACCAAGATAGGTAGGATGGTGAGTTGGCGGCAGGTACCAGGCACAGTTCACTGGAAGAAACCTTACAATACTGACATTAGGGGATTCTTGGCTGTCTAATCCATTATGGAGTTCTCCTTCAGCTAAGAGTGAATTAGAGAATCAGGTACCTAAACTCCTGTTCTCAGCATGGAGCCCAATGCTAATTTCAGAATGTTGAGACCATGGTAAGAACATGCTGTGCTATGGCAAAATGTGAAGCAGAAAAGGGGAATGCTGGGAACTTCCATGCTGAGACTGTACAACAGATTCCAAGACTGCCGAGTTTTCTGTGACACAGATGAAGCCTTGGATTGAGCATTTTACAAAAGATTTTCAAGTGACTCTGATGTACAGCCAGGCTCAAGAGTCCATGAAATACAGTATACATTTTTCTTTAGTTAGTTGTGCTTTATTTTTTTTCAAGTAATTTTTATACTTTTTCCATAACTTTTCATTCAACTCCTACTTACTGTGCTCAAATTTAATACGTATTACAGTTTTCTCTAAAACTAAAAATGAAAAACAACATGAGATGCCACAAAAAATGTTCAGAAAGGAAAAGTTATGATTAGTGTAGGCAAAATGTGCAACAGTAGGGCTTATATGCTATGATTACTCCGAAGCCCAGGCTGAGAGGGCTCTGCCTTGTGGTCTATCCCAGGCCCTCAAGATGTCGGATGCTACTTTCTCTCAGCTGTATATCAGAGCTCTGTCAGTAAACCACACACAATCATTCCTGCTGCATTAGCATATGAAGCAAACAAATCATGGGAGATTATAGAAGTTGGCCAAATTTAAAAAGCCACTGGGTAAAAGGTCTGTCAATTGTCCTTCTACTTTGTAAAAGCAAAGTTGTTTCAGAATCAAGGTAACTGGAAGTTCTGAGGGAAAATAACATGAAAAATTCTTTGGCACAAAAGNCTATTAATTATTTATTACCTGCCATTCCATAGAACAGGCACATGTTAATAAAATCCCTCTAGAGTATGGAGAATAAGATAGACCATACTAATGAGATGATTGAAGCCAAATTAACAGAAGGATTTATATTTTATTAAGGTTTCAGCTAATGTTCATTTGCATAATTATCTATAGCTCTCTAATACGTGCTAAAAGGTCACTTAAATGATCTACAAAGTGCCTTTAAAACACTGAAAACTCAGTTGAGGAAATAGTACATTGTCTTAGTTAGGGTTTCTATTGCTGTGAAGAGACACCCTGATCACAGCAACTCTTATAAAGGAAAACATTTNATTACAGTTCAAAGGTTTAGTCTATTATCACCATGCAGGAAGCAAGGCAGCATGCAGGCAGANATGGTGCTGGAGCTGAGAGTCCTTACATCTTGATCCAAGGNAACAGGAAGTGGTCTGTCTCACTGGGTGTAACTTGAGCATAGGAGTCTCCAAAGCCCACCCCCAAAGTGACACACTTCCTCCAACAAGGCCANNCCTCCCGTTAGTGCCACTCCTTTTGGGGGCCATTTTCTTTCAAACCACCACATACATGCACTGAAAAATAAAAGATGATTTTAAAATGAAAATTTTTAAATAAGCAAGCATCAAAATCANCAGCCAAGGAAGGCAATAATGAAAGAATCCGTATAACAACAGCAACAGCAGGTGGAGTGAGTGGNGATAGCATTTAGGAAGTGAGACCTGTGCTGTGCAGTGAGCAATGGGGACTACATGAAAGCTGAAAAACAGAAAGAGGAAGAAACAATAGACAGCTGGNATAAAGTCACAAAATGAGAGGTGAGTGTGTGAGGAGACAGTGAGGTGACCCCAGCTTTACCTGCTAGCCTGGACTCAGGAAACAAAGCAAAAGCCTTGCTTGTTAAACCTTTTATATTTTCTGAGATTAAAATACAATTACATCATCTGCTTCTTTCCCTTTC
>LZPO01076071.1:54756-69535 GCA_001675575.1 Neotoma lepida | reverse complement strand
GGAGGGGATCCCCAACACCAAGTTAAAATTTGGGTACCACAAGGTATGTCTGTAGCCCTGGAACAGGGAAGGGAGGGACACAGGCAGTCAGTGGCAGTCAATCTATGCAAGATAGGGAACTCTAGGTTCAGTAAGAGTCTCTCCCTTAAAAATTAAAGTGGAAAGTGATGGAGTAAGACACTGAACATTTACCTTTGGGCTCTGTACAGGCACACAGTGACAATCAGACACATGTGCACAGATCTCACATATGCATACACACACACAGAGACACACACGAATGCACACAGTAAATGTACAGATTGTTCTGTGTGGTGTTGCCAACTTCTTGCCTAATGACCTGTCCCAGCTGCTTCTCGTGTACCTACCCTGTCCTTCTNGCTAATGGGATATGTTGTTACACTTCTTAATCTTCATTCATCTGATCCATGAGAAGAAGTATTGTAGGATTTCATTTCCATTTCTCTAATCACGAATGAGTTTGTGCATTTTTCATCGTTTGAGAACCATCTGTCTCNCTTTAATTAACATCCNAAGGAACGGCACAGAAGAGAAACTTGGTCAAAATATCCACTCACCCCAGCTGCATGTAGGCAGAAAAGTAAGGATCACAGGTTCTCTGGTCCAAAGGCAGCCCTTGTCCTTGTTCTGGCCCTCTGCCTCAGAGTCCTGGAGTGCACTCTGCAACCAGACACCAGGCCCCATCCTCTCCCTCAAGAAACTCTAATCACGGGCTTAGAATCAAATTAACCTGGAGTCTTTAATGCAAATCACCTTTGGGTCTCTGTTTCTTTATTTCTAAAATGAGAAAAAGTGAAATCTCTCTATTTCATACAAGAATNACTGAGATAAAGGCACATGAAACTTCTCCTCAGTATCCAACAAACAAGACACTCTCCTAAATTGTTAGCTCACCAGGACTGCCTTCCCCATCCACACAGGCTACCAAATAGCCCATCGTGAACACTGACACCTTCCTGAGCAAACACTCATGGAAGAAGCTTGAATACAGACATTTCTTGACTATGGAGCAAGTAGATAGGATGGATTCTTGAGAACCAAAATGTAGGCACCGTGTCGTCAGGAGCAAGCAAATAATCAGGGTGGGTGGTGGATAAGGTAGTCAGATTCAACCAATAAAGATCTAAGATACCTTGCTAAATTTGAAAGACCCTGGGATATAATGATTCCCTAACCTTAGAAAACTCAAATATTACCTTAAGCATTAAACTAGTCAACTTTCCATGTTGCCTCATGGTTCCAAGAAGATACAGTCCATCACAATGAGAAAGGCATAGTGGCAGGGGCAGGTGACTGGTTATATTCTGTATCGAGCCCAGAAGCATAACAAGCAGGAAGTAAAGCCTGGCTACAAAACATCAAGGTCCACCCCAAATGATCTACTTCCTCCAGCAGGACTCCACCTCCTAAAGGTTCCACAAACTTCCCAAATAGTGCCAGCAGTTGAAGACTATATGTTCAAATACACGAGCCTCTAAGGGAACGTTTCACACCTAAACCACAACAACCACACTCACAAAATTAAATTTCCCAGGTAAAATACATGACACTTGATTTTGAATTTTTAGGTGAACAATTAACTTGGGGTCATAAACATATCCCACATATTCAGCTATCTGAAACTCAAATTTAACTGGCTTATATTTTATCTGGAAACTCAAGTAGCAGGCCTCCCCCTCTTTCTGAACATCACCTGCCTGTTTCCCTACACAGAAGGTAGATGTCAACTGTGTTCACGCATAGACTATTAGAATAACTACTCCCCAAAGGCAAGAGAGAAGTGAATTATACAGGTAATTGTACCAAATAAACAGATGCTTCCATGATTAAGTGCTTAGCAGCTATACTGGGTAGGACTCTTTCAGATACAAACAGTAAAATTTAATTCAAAGGAAAGAGTCCATAAACATGCTCTGTGTTATCTAAGGTAGCTGAAAGTACAGGAGCTAGAGTTGGGTTAGATATGTCAGAACAAAGGGGGTTAATGATGTCATTAAGAATCACTGGTATAGTAGTATACATCTATAATGTCAGCACTTGGGAGGTGGATACAGGAGGATTAAGAGTTCAAGGCTAGCCTTGGCTACATTGCAAGCCTGAGGCCAGCTCGGGGACTACCTGGAAATTTGCCTCTAGAAACCAACAGCAAACAAGATTTTTTTTCTCCATCTCCTAGCTGTGCTTTTCTCTGTCTTATTTAATCAAAGTTTGTTATTCAGTCAATCCTCCAGGAACAAGAGAGATTCTCATTGTTAATGATCCAAGAATAACAGACGGAAAGAATCAGCACAGAGATATAATGACTCAGTCGTGATTGAACTATAGTCTTCGAAATAAAGCACTCCGACCTTGCGTCAGGCCGGAGAAATAATAAGATAAAGTCTAATAATATCCTTATTCTGTCTTCCCAAAACAACGATGAAACAATGTAGGAAAATATCTTTATAAATTCTTGGGCGTTAACAGAAACCAAAATGACCTCAAGATCCTATTAGTGCTACCAACCAAACTCCAAAAGTATTATCAAATCAGAGGTGACTGAAGTCTGTAAAACTCCAAGAAAGAAAGCATGTATGTGTCTAAACTCTTCAAGACATCCTCGCTTTCGCAAACACATACTCTAGAGATGTCAGGATTTTCTAAAGCGGCCTTCTAACCTAGCAGTCATATCCTACAGAGATTTGTCTCGTCTGAATGGAAGAATTCTATAATTAATAAATGCTGCAAGCTTGAAATTACTTGCTTTAATGGGGGAAGAAAAAAAGCATTTCCGGAGACCAGTCAGCCCTGAAAGCAAACAAATAGCTTAAAATGATGGCTGGAAATAGACGCTAGGATGAAGCGAGGGGAGTCATGCCTCTCAAAGGAAAGATTGATGAGAACTGGCAATAGAATCCAGGCAAGCGATTATGCAAGTTTGATGCACAGATATCCCTCTAGAAGAAGCAAGGAAAGTGCCCCGAGGGTCTTCAGTAGAGGGCATTGCACAGAGGAAAGCCATGGTGCANGGAGCAAAGCCATGGCGCACAGAGCAAAGCCATGGTGCACGGAGCATGCATGAACTCCTGAATTCACCTTGGGTCTAGATGCTCAGATCTCCTCTGCATCTCCACTGCTGAGAACCCTTTCTCTCTATAGTGTTTAGGGCATATGAAATCAAATAGCAGGCAAGAGTTGGCCCAAGTTCCTGGCACTGACTGCTCAGAAAGATAGAATATAGGAGTTGTGCTCTATAACTAGAAGCATAGTAATAGGTTTTGAAATTTAATAAAGGAAAAACTGGGTGAAATCACATCTCCTCAGCAAAGCAGTTAGGAAGTTCTGAGGAGCCTCACATGGGCCGGTCTCTGCACGGAGTTGGAGTCAAAGGAAATAGAAACAGAATCGTGGTAGCTTCAAAGAAAGATGCAAGTCTTTAAAGTAAGAGATGAGTACAGGAGTCCTGTAGAGATGCGTCGGCCCCAGACCTTCCCTGAACCATTTGTACTGCCCATGTAGGCTCATGGCAGTCTCAGACCTTAATGCCAACCAAGCCAGCCGAAGTAAGACTAGAAAGCTAACCACTCCTTACCTGCAAACCGGCTCTACTGAGTGAGCAAGGATGACCGGAGCTCAGGTCCCAGTATTGGCAAGTCCCTCGGGTGGGCACACATNCTGTGGCACCTAACATCCTTGTCTTCGGTCGGTTTTCAAATCAACCAGTCATGNAAACAGCAAGTTTTCCATGTGGTTCATTTCAAACATTATCCATCGTGGTTATATGGAGTGGTCCAAGATCAAGGTGTTGGTAGAATCAGATGGCCACTTTATTATGTAGCAGAGAGAGATGCAAAGTTCTGTCTTTCCTTACAGAGACATTAATTCTATCATGAAGATCCTACTTTCCTGACCTCCACAAGCCCTGACTGCCTCCAACAGGCCCTGTCAGCAGTGACCACAGCATTGTAAGTCTGGGTTCCAACACAGGAATTTTTGTAAGACACAAATATTGTGTCTATGAACAATATGCATATATGTATATTGGTTTTTCAAGACAAGGTTTCTCTGTGTATCCCTGGCTGTCCTGGAACACACTCTGTAGACCAGGCTGGCTGCCTGCCTCTGCCTCCTGAGTGCTGGGATTAAAGGCATGTTCTACCACCACCACTGCCCCCCTCTATAAACAATAATTTTAATCCACAGGGTGGCAAAAGCACTTTTTGTCTATGAAAGTCCTGACTTATTTTTTAATAGATAAGAATCATTGTACTGATTTTTCACATTGTGTATGTGTACATGTGCATGTACGTGTGTATGTGCATGCGTGCGTGTGTGTGTGTGTGTGTGTGTGTGTGTGTGTGTGTGTGTGTGTGGTCTTTGCAATTCCAAACCTACACATACATGTGGAGTTCAGAAGACAACCTTGGGTGGCGATACTTGCCTTTCACCTTTTTTGAGACAAGATCTTTTTCTGTCATTTGCTGTTGTTGCATAGGACAAGCTGGGTGACCTGTGAGTTTCTGGAGATTGTCCTGTCTCCACTTCCCATCTTCCTGTAGGAGCACTGGAGTGACTGATACATGCTACTGCTCCCAGCTTCTGGGGATTCAAACTCAGGTCCAAATGGGTCTTTACCTACTGACTCATGTCCCCAACCACATTATAATGTCTTAGATTCTTTAACATGCTGATAGTTGAAGATTTTTGGTAAGAGCAAGAAAACCATTTTTAAAGAACCCCAAGAATAATATGGATCACAAAACCCCAACAGCTGCAGGCACTCAGCACATAGGCCTCTCAGACCATAATATCTTCCTGTTCACCCACAGCTCAGGGCTCGGCACCTTCATCTGTGTGAGCCCACCACCATTTCCTAATGAATTCCTCTTGAAGCCTGTGTCAGCTGGAAGCTTTTTGCTGTTGTTGTTGCTTAGAACCAAAAGAATCTCAAGAGACGCAGGGTGTTTCTTATTCATGTCCCTTAAGGCTCCTAGACCTAAGAATGTGAGCAGAACTTGGGAGAAGCACAAAAAGGAAAGAGCCCTTTGTCCTAGGAATTAAGAATATCTAGCTCTTGCTTTTTCCTGAGAAATGGTGTGACGCNGTACGAGACCTCCTCAGCATATCTCAGGGTCCTCATCTGTGAAATGCTAAATGATTCTGCGAGGCTTTCCACTTCTGACAGCTTATAATTTTATTTGGAGCTCAGAAAGGGCTGATGGATGTGTTTATTTAAAATCGCTCTGGTGATGTTCCGTTCGTACCCTGCAATCCGACGAAGCTCGGTGCCAACCCTGAGATCCAGCCAGAAACAGAGCAGAGAAACAATCCAGACATCAGCATANGTTTGGAAAGCAGGGTGTCTGGGCTTCCTCGAGCCATGCTTCTGCCTCTCCACCCGTATAATACATGAAGTAACCTAACTGCAAAGACAGGGTCTTGAACAACAAGCAGAACTTTAGTAAACTCAAAGCAGAATTACTCCACAGGACATAGAGAAAGATTCCCTGAAAACTTTTTTATTGAACTGATCCCTCTCTTTCCCCGTATTTGGAAGCAAAGGTGTCTATCCATTTCCCATTGTCCCTGCAAACGATCTCCTAATGTCATCCCTTTTCTGTGTACCACACCTAAGCAGTGCCCACCAAGTCCTTCCTTAGATTTAGGATTCCCCAGTGTGCTCTGAGTCCATTTGCCCTCTATTTGCTGGTTCTGCGTACTTTTTGCAAGGCCTCCTGAAGTAAGTTACATATTAGTTCAGCCAAAGTTTACCAAGGGTAATGGTTCACTTTATCAACTTGACGCAATCTAGAATACTAGAAGATTCTCAATGAGGAATTGTTGAGATCAAGTTGGGCTGTGGGCATGTGTGGCTCTGGGGTGAGACACAAGTTTTGATTAAGCTAACTGCTGCAGGAGGACACAGACGTGAGTGGGCAATACCTTTCTCGGGGACTGAAGTCCTGAATTGTATACAAATAGAGAAGGCAAACTGAACAGCAGGNGGGACTGCATGAGTTCACTTCTCTCTCTGCTCGTGGCTGTGGATATGATAGGAAGAGCTGTTTGCAATTCCTGCAGCTTTGACTTCCCTGCTGTGGTAGGCTATAACCTAGAATAGTGAGGTTGAAAAAAAAAAACTCTTTCTCTCCTGAGTCGTTTTGTGTCAAGGTATTTTATTANAGCAGCAGAAGTGAAATTAAGACACTGAGGTCTTCCCTTATCCATATAACCAGCGGGGAGAAGGTACCACTGGGAAAATGAAAGAGAGATACTTCACGACCAGATACTAACTCCATTACCCATTTCCGTTACAGAGGTTAATGATTATAAATGCATGCACCCATCATGCATGTGTATGATCACTAGGTTTGAAGTTAAAAGTGATCTCATATAACCCAGACTGCCTGTGNCCCCCCCAGCTGGGCCAGTGGTATCATAGTCTGAATGCAAGAGGGACAGCTACTCATCTTGCAAAGGTCAAAGAGGGTCGGGGGAAGTTCAGCATTCTCTAAGAACTGGTGTTATTCAGGGTGCTATTCTTGGAGGGAGGCTCTTCCGATCCCCTCCAGACACAGATCTGTGGCAGGTTAGTGCCCCGGCTTTAGCCACTGGATCATGCAGTCTGACTTGTGTGNCATTGCTTATAGAGGACTAATGAGAGAAACAGGTTTATATCCTCGAGAATTCCATGAAGTCCCTTGTTCTGAGGAGCAGAGCTTTTCCATAGCTGAAGCTTGAGTTTGAGAAGGCAGAGTACTCCCCAGACAGANAGACGCTCAAGTGACCTTCAATCTTTTTTCTTGGTGACTGTTCAGCCGAAGCATCATCCCATCTACATATCCAACTGATCCCCACCTTTTTCTGTTCTCCACACTTGAAGGTGAAATTAAAATTCAGTTGTGTGACTTCCTAGATGCTCACAGGATAAAGACCATAACTATTGCTAACCTACCAGGCTATGTCCAGTCTGCCTGGCCACCTCTTGGCTTCACTCATTCCTGTTCCCAGACAGCCACCCCAGTCTGACTCAGCAATGCACTGGCTTCTCCTGCCCAGGTCCTCTGTATATGCTGCTGCCTCTGTCGAGAACATTCCGTGTTTACTACCTTTAACATCCCCTTAACTCACATTCTTCCTTCAATCTCCATTTGCACCTCACTTCTTGTGGGAAAGATTGTTCCTGCATGTCCTCATGCCAACAGTGATCATAAATGAACTGCTTCATTTATATTTACAGTTCCTTGACTATATAGTCTGTCTTTCCCATGAAAGAGCTCACAAGAACAGATGTCTGGACTCTTGCTTAGCCCCGTTATCCCACTCACTAGCACAAGATGTAATAAATACAGAAGGAAGGGAAGGAAGGACAGGAAAGTCAATGGCTGCTACAGCGATGTGAGAGGATGCAATTGTATAGGGAAAAAGGAGCCAGGAAACAAGAGCAGCCAACAGACGGAAGCTGAAAGAGACCGCAGTGAAATATCATGTAGAACATGAATGGCCATCAAGGCACAGAAAGAACGGTTGGGCCTGGGAGGATGAGTCAGCCATTGAGTATTTTCTGTGCAAACATGAGGACCTAACTGGATGCCCAAGGACCTATGTCCAAAGCTGGGCCTGGGACTATGTACTATAATCCCAGTACTGGGAGATGGAGACAGGTGGCTCCCAGGGATTGGCTAGCCAGCCAGCCTAGCTGAATCAGGCTACTAAGAGATCCTGTCTCCAGGCTGAGGAGCTTGGTCCTACCTCAACTTGAGGTGCCATGCTTTGTTCAAGACCATGGGAGGCCTGCGCCTTTCTGAAGGGAGATGGGGGAGGAGTGNATGGGGAGTGAGGGTAGATGGCAGCTGGGTGGGGAGGGGGGAACAGGAGGAGAGGAGGGAAGGGAAACTGTGGTCAGTATGTAAAATAAATGGAAAAAAAGGTTAATTAAGTTTTTTTAAAAAAGAGATCCTATCTCAAAAAATGAAGATTGTAACAGAATAATGACACCAGAAACTGTCTCCTACTATCCACAAGCATATGCACAAACATGCCTAGGTACCTACACACACGTGCAAGTGCATACACACATGCAAGGGAATGATCAGACAAATTTTAAGGAAGGAATATGGCTATTGTCCAATGTTTCTGAGAGTATGGGGACAGATATGTTTGGTGGTGAGACTTCAGAAAGGGCAGTTTCAGGAGAGTGACAGAGATGAGGTTCAGCCAGGAGGGCTAGAAGAGAATATGCAGAGAGGGAGGTAAGGATATCATTGCTTACCATCCTTAGGAAGCTTGGGTTAGCGCAGGAAAGCAAAAGTGATAGGGGTAGACCAGATGGACATTTTTATAGATGATCTGAATATANCAGCAATAGAAAGNNGGGACCTCTNTAGTGGATAGCTATTTTGNCTTTTAGCTGTAAGGCAGCTCCTTTAGCCAGGCAGCTAACACCTCCCTTTTAAGGCGTGGTCAAAACCTGAGCCCCTTAAAAAATCTGGGATGCTACGTGACCNCTCTCTCGCTTCGCTCGGCCGTTTCCNGATCNCTTGTCTTGGAAGGCAGATTGAAGNCCGAGCTAGAATTCTCCGCTGGATTGCGTCGCTCTCTTGTTCGTCCCTGTACCTGCTCTCTCCCCCCTCTTCCGTAAGTTGTTTCTAAAATAAAGCTATATTGATAAAATATATAAATAATTGAGCTGGCCGTATAATTGCCGTAATGACCTCAGTAGCAGGAAAGGGGATAAGTAAATGAGTGATGGAAGTGCTGAAGAGAGGAACACATAGCTGGTACCAAACAAGATGCAACTATTATTCAAGGCCTGGAAGACTGTCCGGTCACCAAGCACATGGTCAGTACAGAATGGATGGAAGAATGAATGAGTGAATGAATGAATGATAAGATAAACATGGACAGACATAAGTGAGAAATCTACCTCTGAGAAATACTAAGTGCTGTAGTTTGGCTTGAGACCACCCCTCCCCCCCAGGCCCATATTGGTTTCCTGTTTAACACTATTAGGAGACAATGATACCTTAAAGAAGTGAGACGTCTGGAAAGATGACATTAAGAGTGCCTGCAAAGGACCCAGGTTTGGTTCCCAGCCCCCACATGACAGCTCATAACCCCCCTGCCTCCAAGTCCAGCTAGTCTTCATGGTCTTTTAAATATAGGATTGTGTCATCTGCAAACAGGAATAATTTAATGTCTTTCTTTCCTCTTTGAATCCTTTTTATTTCTTTTCCTTGGCTTATTACTCTAGCGAAGACTTTAAGGGCTATATGACTAAGAGTGGAGATAGTGGGCATCCTTATGTTAGTTTAATTANAGTACTTAAAGTCAAATATGCATATAACAATATTATTGTAGTACTCTTGCCACTCTGTATGTGGCACACTGCAAAAGATCAAAAGTCCCTAAAGACCCCATAAAATAGTCAGATTTACCATCGGATGTCAAGGGTTTAAGCTCAGTTTATGGAATGAAACCTTAGCTGCAAGCATATTAGTAATTAATAAAATCAGAAAGAAAGTGGTATGTCTTCAACACTGTCAGTCAGCTGTCTCTCACCTTGACAAACTGAGGGAAGACTATTTCAGCTGAATTTCANAGACTTTAGAAGACAGTCACTTGGTGCTATCACATCTGACCTTGGTGAGGCAGAGCAGCATACCAGGGACCATTTGGTGAAACTGAGGCACTCACCTTGTAACAGTCAGGAAGGTAAGAGAGAGCCGGTGGGGCATGGGGAAGGGGAGGAGGCAGGGAGAGAGAAAGAATAGAGACAAGATACACTCTTGAAGGGCGTGCACTCTGTGATCTACATCCTCCAAGCAGCTCCTACATCCAACAGTTTCCATGGCCTCCCAAGAATCCATTCAATTAAGAACATATCAATAGACCAATGCAAGAATATCATCAGAGATCTCATTTGCCAATCAGTCCCAATCAAGCCTTGAGCTGTCAGGAGACATTTCATATTCAAAAATAAGAAGTGCCTATTAAGTACTTGTAATATGAATTACCTTAATGTTGTGATCTGGACNTTGACAGCCCCTTTTTGAAGGTGGAGAAAAGGGAGGCTTCAGAGAAATTAGGTAACCTAATCTGAGCTATCCATTAAGAGGGTGGGAAAACCCAGCCCTGAACAGCCTGACTTTCAAGGCCTGTGTTATTTCTGTTTGACTCACACACATCAACCTGGCAACCACTCTATCATATCATAAGTTTCTCATCCACAGGAGCTCTCTCCTGTCNTCTATTGTCAGAGCATGGTGACACAGCAGAACAGAGNACATAGTAGCCTGTATCATANTTCTATTGAACGAANGAGATGCTTGGGCCCCTTTCTACAGGGCTGTAGCAGATGGAGCTCAACCCCTGCCAGTTGTGGGGGACTAGGGTTGACACAGAGACTCCTTAGGGTAGACTCACATAGCCAGTGATCTAAGATGGGGTCACATGTAGACTGTAGACTGAGGGAATGAGTGGGAACTGGAGTGAGAAACAGATGATTTGCTACGACCCAAGGNTGAATGGTGGACAAAAGTCAAAGCTGAAAGTCGGACTCCAGATCATACCCAGATGAACCGGACACAGTAAGGGACCTGAGAGCTTGACTTTAGTCTGTGAACCTTGTGGAGAGCTTGTGATTCTCTTCTATGGGCTGCAGAACTGTGAAGCTGGCCCAGAGACAAAGGCTATAGGCAAGCATGAGCCAATTTCTACCAAAGCCAACACNTTCAAGAACCTGGGAAGGATTCAGAAATCCTACAGACCCTCAGCCATGGGGTGACACTGTGCCTGTACTATCTCTCTAGGATCTAGGTACTAGGCAGTAGAAAGGATAAAGATGAGGATTCTGAGTACTCTGATTCTCATGGGTCCTTTTCTCTGTGACACCATGCTTCTTGAACCAGGACCCTTTGCCTCTAGAATCAGCCAAGTTGGCCCAAAGAAGGATGGAACAAGCATTGAACCCAGGGCCTTGCATTCTGCCTAGCTCAAGATTAAAATTGCATATGCTGAAATTGCCATCTAGAGAGAGACTCTCCAGCAACAATAGAGTTGCTGACAGAACTTATGTATCCATCATTAGCTCTTCAGAAACAAGGAGGCTGTTTCTTACCAAGTCTCAGCGATGAATGTGTGCACCACACATGCTGACAAACATCTTTCTCAGTTTATAAATACCAGAGCACATGTTTTCCACTCCAATGGGAATAGAGCCCGTTTGCCCGCTGCAGACGAGGCACAATTTCATCAGCTAATTGCTACTGGAGAAACAGCTCTGTGTGTGCTTTTATACATCCGGCTTTACAGTCCATGAACTTTTCAATACAATGTACATTCATGCTGGTGGCTGGCAGGATGCACTTGAAGGGAAAGCTGTGTTCAAATGNTACACATGTTTCAGGAAGCAAATGTTCTATTTATTGACAATTTTTTGTTTATTTGTTTTTAATGATGCACTGAAGTCCACTGGGAACCCAATGTATAGCTGTTTCTCTTTATAAGCAAAAAAAAAAGTCACTGATGGAAGAATATTAAGTGTTTAATATTAAGTGTTTAATATTAAGTGTTTAAGTCCTTCCACTGTAGGAATACAGTGGAAGCATGCTCATATCTTCACAACTATGATTCCTTTCATATTTAAGACACTGAAGCTTGGAGAGGCGAAGGGGCTGTCCTGAGCCTACTCAGAGAAAAATAAACAAATCTACAACAGAAACAAAAGATCAAAAGATGTTCTGACCCTTAAGTAAGTGATTTTGCCCATCTTTGAATCCATTGCATTTCTAACGATTTTTGGTTTGTTTTTTTTTTATCTTTACAATTCTCTCTACAGTTTATAGTTCTATAATAGTATTTATGATTCTACTCTTTGGGGTTTTACACTTTTTAATTTAAAATCTTCATCGGTGGTTTTCCATACAATTAAACCTCTTAAATTATCTTTGTTTTGATACTTGTAATAGTTTCAACAGTGGCATAAGTAGCACCTCAGATAAGCTAACTGAAGCCATGTATTATAACACGGAAGGCAATTGATGGATATATACTGTATGCCAAACAGGCCATCCCATTTAATTTTTTCTCATTTCTATGAGATGATTGGTATTATCTGCATGTACAAACCAAAAATATAGGTTCATAGAGGTTAAAGAACTTGCCCATCACCTGTGCCCACTGGTGCAACAGTGGCATGACTATCATGAAGTTAATTAACTAACTGCTTTCTGACTGAGTTTGAGTTCTGCCTGACAGGAGTGAACACACACCTGGTACTATAAGCCTGGTCAAAACCCTATAGCTGAAGATGTCACAGGCCCTAGAATGTACCGCTCATGTTTTCCTAATAGACAAGTATCCTGACTGCCTCCTTAACATTTACGCTATATCCACCTACTAGTGCTGCTGNCTGCCTGGATCAGAGAAGCTTCTTTCTGCAGAGAGCAACTACTGATATAAAGACTCACAACTGGTGAGGCTAAGTGATGAATGTGTGGTTAGCCCTAAACAAGACATNTGCATTACCCACTACAAGGCCCAGAGAGCATCACAGAAAATGGGTTANAAACACTTTGAGAGCCAGAGAATGGATATGAGCCCTATGAACTGCTGCCTTCTGGACATGAAATGACCATTACAATCATGAACACATGGAGGTACTTACCTGCACAAAACCTGCACACACATACACACACACACACACACACACACACACACACACACACACACAAAGATGGGAAGACAGGAGTTAGCAAGAAAGAGTGGAGAGGGGTCAGGGTAATGGGGGTGAATATGATCATAATTAATCTTACACATACATCTAGTTGTCTAAATAAATAGCAGTAAAGTTTTAAAGANAACTTGCCCATGATCAAAGACAACACAAATATTCAAATTCAGATTGTCCAATGCAAAAACCTGTGTTATTATTCACTGTTCTGGCTGTTTGTCATTTCTAATCATTAAGATGCATTGACGTTAGCACATCATTAAAATGAAAGCTGCTTAGTGGTTGTGTAACTACCTGGGGTTGTCCTCAACTTCGGAAGTAAGAGCCCTCAAAGATATCCAGGTCCCAGTCCCTGGTACCTGTGACTGTCACCTTATATCACACAAAAAAACTGCAGATGGGGTTAAGATTTTTGTGCAGGAAGAGTAGCCAAGCACGTGTGACACAGATGTGGAGGCAATGTGGCCATGGAGGCCCAAACTAGTGTGACACGGCAGCAAGCCAAAGATGCCTGCAGCTATTGGAGGCTGGAAGAGGCAAGCAGCAAACCGTCCCTCTAAAGCCTCCAGCAGAACAAGCTCTGTTGCCACCTTAATTTTAGTTCCTACATCCCAAGTTCAGAATTGGAAAACAAATTTCTGTTGCTTCAAATCACCAAGTAAGTGGTAACTTGTTATAGCTATAATAGAAAACACATAGGATTGGGAAAGTTGTGAGGCTCTCAACTGGAAATACCGACCTCACTTGGGTGTTCATAAAACTGGGGGAACTTAATACTTTCTCCTTCCTTTTAGAAAAAATAATAACGATACTGGACATCAACTTTGAGGCATGACGCATGTACAAATATGTGCACACACATACAAGAATATGCACACATCCATGTACACTGTGTGTGTATGTGTTTGTGTATGTGTGTGTGTGTATGTGTGTGGGTGTGTTTAAATAAGAAATAAGAGGGAGGAAAGACAGGAACCAGAGCTGTGTCTATGAAATAACTAAAAAGTAAAAGCCAGGCAATAACATCTAGGATTAGTATTCACAATACTGAGGAATTTTCACAAATTTTTGTTTTATTGATAGCATTGTAATTTTGCTCAGACCAAAAAATAAGGTCACTAAAATGGTTATGGATCAAATGATTCTTGCTTCAAAATAAACATAGGAAGGAAGAAGTGAGCCATGGACAGTATGAAATAAGTTTCCAGGGAGTTGACATAATTGCTGAAGTTGGACAATAGGCAGGANAAGGTATNTTATACCATTCTTGATACTTGGAAACATATGAAATGTTTGTAATAGAAAAAGGTGGGGTGGGGAGATAGCTCGGTGGAAAAGGCACTTGCTCTACAATCATGAGGGCTAGAGTTCAGATCCCTACAACCCAGGTGAAAGGGCAAGTATGGTAGGTACCTATAATCTTAGACTCAGGAAGCAAAGGAGAGGGTCCCTGGAGGAAATCAGGCTAGCTAGACTAGCCAGAACTGGTGAGTTCTGGGTTCAATGAGAGACCCTGCCTCAATAAACAGAGAGTAATTGAGGAAGATACTGTAAGTCAATATGTGCACGCACACACCCACATACACACGAATATACACACATACATTTACACCATATATATATTACACCATATAATATATATATATAAACTTAAAATGTGTTACATTCATTTATGCTGTGGGATATTTGCTTAATAATGCAAAGATGTGTTGCATTCCTTTATGTTGCATTTGTTTCACTCTGTAAAGCTGTGTTACTTTGCCTGTCTAAAATACCTGATTTGGTCTAATAATGAGCTGAACGGCCAATAGCTAGGTAGGAGAGAGAGACAGGTGGGGCTGGCAGGCAGAGAGAAGAAACAGGAGAAGGAAGAAGGGGGAACAGCNAAAGAAGAAGGAGAGGAGGATGCCAGAGGCCAGCCACCTAGCCACACAACCAGCCATGGAGTAAGAAGGAAAGAAATGTATATAGAACAGAAAAAGGTAAAAACCCAGAAGCAAAAGGTACATGGGATACTTTTAGTTAAGAAAAGCTGGCCAGAAACAA
>LZPO01076071.1:2968-18067 GCA_001675575.1 Neotoma lepida | reverse complement strand
TGGGGCTCCTGCGTTGGGAAGTCATAATTAAGTTCAGTTCACTTTCTGCTGCTATCAAAACCCCTGAGATGGAATAATTTATAAAGAATGGAGGTTTCTTTAGCTCATAGTTCTTGAGGCTGGGAAGTCCAAGAGCATGGCGCAACATCTGACGAAGCCTTCTGTCTGCATGACAGCCCAGCAGGAGCTGCACGGAGTGAGCCACAGTAAGTGTGCAGGGTCACGCATCTCTTCCTCTCTTTACAAACACATCAATGCCATCATATGGGTTCCATCCACATTATGTCATCTAATCCTAAAAGCCTTCCAAAGATCCCCACACCCCCAAATACCCTCCTCATGTGAATTCCAGTCAGCTTCTCCGTGCTCATAATATCATCAAATTTACAATTGCAAGATGTGAATTTTGAGGGTCATATGCAAGCCATCATATAAGTTGTTGTTTCTCTGTACCCAGTCTGAGCCCCTGACATGTTATGGCATTTCCAGAGGGTTTCAGAAAAATGTTTATGGCTGCTAAACAGAAACAGAGTGTGTTTGCCAAACCATAAATCCTCAGTATATTTACAACGAAATTCTCAGAGGGCCAAGTGTCTTTTGCTGTAGCAAGTTGCCACGGTGACTACTCCGTGCAGTGAAAAACAAGTTTTACTTAACTTCTTAAGAGATATAATAAAATTAATACGATGGCTTGTGTAAGTATCCACACCATTATTGAAAAAGAAGGAGGAAATGAGTTTACCCTTCAAAACATCTACATCCAGGTAAGTGCTGCAAGCCATTCTGGAAGGATGTTTTTAATGCTTTGCCCACTCAGCTGCGACTAACTCTACACTTTATGAATATGAAAACAATTATAAAATAATGAGATCCCAGGCAATGTAAGTTTTTNAAAAAATCTTTTAATTTGGCTTATTAAAATTAATTCTCATACTTCCTCTTTTCTAAGTCATTTCCTATATGCATCTACCTCTCTCTGGGTTTCCCAGTTCTTGATATGAGAAAGAACAAGATATAAGAGAGCTAGAAGGCGAAACCAATCTGAAGAGTGCTGTGTTCGCCAGCCAGCAGGGACATTGGTGGCTCAAGGGCTAAGCTTCGGAAGTCAGCTTTACTGAGTACATTCGGTCAGGTGCCCACTTCCNTCCTAATGCCACCACACTGCGAGAAGAATCTTCACCACACAGGAAGCAGGAATGTATACTGAACAAACAAAACCCAGGTGCCCCAGAGTAAAATGTGGCAGCTTTCTTAACCTGATTTGCACAAACGTTCATGTCTGTGTGCTTCCTACTTAAAATAAGTAGGGAAATGCGCAACCCATCTGAGTAGTTCCTAAAGAAATTCCTGAAGACAGGGTGATAAGAGCAATATTCAGGAGATAAATTTGGATAAGAGTGCAATACTCTCAAAGGTTATCTACTCATGTCAAATCAGCTAAACAGTGGACACCCATGAGCACTGTTGTCTCCTTAAAAATCTTTGTGTGCATGGGTCTGCAGCGTGAGGACATAACCCTCTTATGGTGGTTCCAATAAGAACTGTCCCCCATCGGCTCAGGTATTTGAACATTTGGTAAACAGTTGGTGGCACTGCTTGGAGAAGCTGTACAGCCTTGCTAAAAGAAGCACATTACTGGGAGTGGGCTTTAAGATTTCATCGTCTCACCCCACTTCCAATTCACTCTCTTTGCAACACACTTATGGTTGAAAGTGTGATCTGTTGGCATCACGCTCCATCTGCCTACACCCATGGATTCCCCACTCTTCTGGACCTCCCCCTCTGGAACTATAAGCCAAATGAACTCTTCTTTCTGTAAGTTGCTCTTGGTCATGGTGTTATATCACAGCCGAAAACAAGTACCTGATGCTTTGTCTTAGAGGAAAAATTATTTCCTCCTTTTTATACCACATAGTACCCAAGTCCCAGAATGGATAATCATTTGCTAAACAGCCTGAGGTTGGGCCCCATGATCTGATGCCTGCATAAAAATGGATTCTGAGCTGTTCCCACTGAGGGACAGATGAAGGCTAAATATGTGCTCCACGGCTCTTAATTCTGTTGATAAAAATGACTGATTAAAAAACAATGGTCCCATTAACATTTAGGGCCATATATCGAAACTGTGTATACCATGCTTTTCATTTTACCATCCCATATGAAGGGTACTAGCTGATGAGGCAACAGGGATAACACCTTCCAGAACGTAAGTCTAGAAGAGCTGGGAAAAACTCAATGTTCATCACCAAAAAGACACAGCACACTGATATTCATTCTCAAATCAGCACAAGATGTCCATGAGTCTGCTTAAAGGGCAAAGTTCTCAAAGCACAGGAAGGAAGTTTCATGGGGCTACTACTTTCCCACCTCAAGACACTCCCTCCCAACAAAGTAGTCCAGCAACTATCCTTAGAGTATTAAAGATCGTTTACCTTTGTATTGTACATACACTACAAGTTTCAGAAGATGGTGACAAAGGATAATGGGATTTGAGGAGATGGTGAAAGGGTATGAGGGATATTAATGGCTTTTTATGTTTTGGCAAAGACAGGGGTAAGCTACTAGACATGGATGGGTGGGTGAATGGATGGAGGATGGATGGATGATGGATGGATGAAGAATGATAGAAGAATAGATGATGGAGGTTGGATGGATGGATGGATGGATGGATGGATGGATGGATGAAGAGTGATGGATGAATAGATGATGGATGGATGGATGGATAGATGATGGATGGATGGATGGATAGATGATGTATGGTGGATGGATGGAGGATGGATGGATAAATGGATGGATGGATGGATGGGTGGATGGATGGATAAATGGATCGATGGATGGATGGATATGGAGATAGATAACTGCCAGATGATAAAATAAATATATTATTGATTGATAGAGATAGAAGATAGATAAGAGATGATAGATAGAGCCATAAATACATAGAGATAGGTATATTGGTATATATATGCTAGATATATGTCAGATAGATGGATGGATGGATGGATGCTAGGTAGATGCCAGAAAGATGATATATGACAGCTAGACAGACAGACAGATAGATAGACAGATCGCTATGAGACAGAAGATAGATGATAAATTGACATTATCTTATGTGACATGTTCCTTTATATTTTTGTCCCAGGAGAAATAAATTTTAAAAAACAAAGAGGCTCAACCCCAGAACACAATCTCATAGCTGTTGATTAGCCAGGTAAAATCTAACCACCAAGGTGATCAGAAGTGACTGTTGTTCATGCACACAGGCTAGTGGCATGTCCCTACTACAAATTCATTCACGTCTTCCCCCTGCCCACTGAATACGCCATAACATCTTGAACTTGGCTTCAAAGCCACAGCATGATCCAGCTGCTGCCCCCCTCTCCAGGCTCCTCCCAAACATTCTCCTACAACCTTCTCCCAAGGCTTAGCACTCAATCCTCAACTTGGGATTCTCTTGCCCCAACCCTTCCTAAATGAATTCCTATCCATCCCTAAGAGTGAAATGTCTTCTCTTCAGTGGTCTCATGAAGTCCCTACACTTACAAAACCAGCATCATAAAAACCCACAAGACAATCATTGCCTGGTGTGTGCTATTTATTGACCTCAAAGACCAGAATGTGGAAACATCCTTGCCAGAACCCAAGCATCTTCACAATCTGAATGCACAAACCACAGCCTTTAACCACAAAGTCTCCCATTTCTTTGGCCAATTATAATTTTACCTCAAATAAATCATAGGGAATACTTTTATGTTTACCTTGGCACATGAATCAGAGTTTAAGAAAGCCGGACTTTTCCATAGAAAAGTAAAAAAGATGCAAGCGTATCCAAGCTCCCAGATCCAGTTGGCTGGCTACTTAATCATAGCACTAGGGAGGCAGACATGGGTGCATCTCTGAGTTTTAAGGCAGCCTGGTTTACATATCAATTTCCAGGACAGCCAGGGCTACATAGAGAGACCCTGTTGAAGAAACAGGAAAAGAAAGATGAGGAGCAGGAGGAAGAGCAAGAGGAGGAGGAGGAAGGAGGAGGAAGATGACTAGGAGGAAGAGATCTTAATACAGCAAATGGATTAAATGATTCTTTGTATCTATTTCAATTCTATGGCCTTAACTCACTCTTACTACCTGTAACTTTAAGTGGACCACTGAGAGCTCTTTCTTTAAGGAACAGCGGGATAATGGTGACATTCATGATTGACCATACATACTTTGCTAACCCTGATATGATGCTTAGTTTAATTTTATATGTCAACTTGACTGGATTACTGGGTACCCAGCTATTTAATCAAACAGTATTTCCAGTGTTTCCATGGGGATTTTGAGTAAGATTAACATTCAAACTGGTAACAAATTGCCATCCAGTATGTGTTGGCCTCATCAAATTAGCTTAATGTTGTCTCTCCTTATGCACGACGTGCACTCGAGCACACACACCTGCCTAATCTCTTCCATATCTGTCACCTTTACCACAGTATACCCAGCTCCTAGCATAGTACACATCACCATGCAGGTACTCCAATTCTGGTAGATCAGATATCTGACCACATACATTAATCATTAGTTTTAATGAGTATCTAGGAAGTGCTCTGCTGACAGTAAACAGGACATTTCATTCATTTGGAAGGTCCCCAAGCTCACTGAAGCCAGCTGCTATAAACACTGATTGCTTAATTGTAGCCCTGTTGGCTAAAAGCAAGCAGACCATAAGCCTTTATCATTCAACACTTGTGCAATTAAAGGCAATATTTACACAGTATCTCCTCCAAGGAAACCGTGGTCTAAGGCTGTGCAGGATTCCAAAGAAAGTGAGACAACCCCCACCCCAAACAAAGAAGAAAAACGCTACAATCGAGACAAGTAACTATTTTTAAGTTATTAAAGATTACTTTTATAATGCGCTCATCCCATGAAGTTTCAAAAGATGGTGAAGTTGATAGGATATTCACCTAGCATACACAAAGTCTGGCTTTGATTCCCAGGCTCTTCATAAGTGGGACATAGTGGTGCATGCCTCTCATCCCAGCACTCAGGAAGTGGAGGCAGGAAGTTCAAGAGTTTAAAGTTATGGGCAGCTAATAGTAAGTCTGAGGTCAGCCTGGGATGCTTAAGACCCTGTCTTAAAAATGAAAGGAAAGAAAATGGAAAAAAAAAAAAGTTGGCTTCAAAATAAAACTCAAATTCAGCCACCTCTAAGGACTCTCCATTGGAGATGAGAAAGAAGTAAGGTGGAAAGATACTGGGTTTGGAATGTGGAGAGACCTAGCTATGTCCACGTGCAAGGCTTGTGCCCTCCATCCCACCATCTCTACCCTGCTGTGACGTATCATAATCGAGATGCCATGAGGATTCGATGAAACAAGCCTGAGGAGAGTTCCTCTGAACACTGGGTTAGGGAACGTGGCTGTCACTGTGACTCTAACCAGGTATTTACACAGCTGGCATCCTGAGTTGTCTNACTTGTGCCCATATTTAGCTTGAGTCTCCATATCCACAGATACCACATCTCAGATGCCACCTGCCCTCAGTGCCCGAGGCTCTGAATTNAATGAATTTGACTCAGGGATGAAGTAGTCTATGATTTTTCTCAATTTCTCATATGTTATCTGGAAACAACCATGATGTTTGCCTGGCTGGTGATTTTTAGGTTCTACTTCCCTTCCATCCAAGTCACCCAGTCAGAAATCCATTGAGAAGCTGACTCAGAAGGACAAGAGCTTTTAAATTCCAATCTTCAAGGTGCCTCTTAAGGCTGAGACACTTGAAGTCACTTGAAAACCACGGAGCCTCCTTTACCAGTCACTTCGCCAAACTCAGTCTGAGATCCCACTACAGAGGAGGTACAGACAGCACGGAAGCCTCGGGACTAGATACAGAGTGCTAAGCCTCACGGTGGCTCTGCAGGCAGACAGCTGTGGACAGACTTTACATTTTCCTAGCTGGGTGGCTTTGTCTCGTCCTTCTCATGTAAAACAGGGCGATGATTAAAGCCTACGTCCTGTGGTCATCCTGAGAATGAAAGCAGTTAATACATGTAAAAAGCCTCTAGCCTTTAGCGCTTAGTACGCTTAGTACGAGGTAACAATATTAACAATCTAAATCTTTGGCGCTAAACAGAAAGGATGTAGACAAGTGACCTCTGTCAAGGAGCCACCAAAAAAGCATTTACCAGGGTGGTAGTCTCTTCTCTTTGAATTCTCCTTATATGTATTTCACACAGAGGGCTGGGGATGTAGCCCAGTTGGTAGAGTGCTTGCCCAGCATACAAGAAGCCCTGGGTAGATCCCCAGCACNATATAAAACAGGCACGGTAGCATGTGTCTGAAATTCCAGTACTCAGAGGTCAGTCATAAATTCAAGGTCATGTTTGACTATATAATGAGTTTGAGACTAGCCTGGACTACATGAGATTCTGCCTCAAACTTTTAAAAGGGTTTCAGAAAAGATATGTCTCACTAGTGACATTCTCAAGATCCGCCATCCTGGTGCCTGAGAAGCAGGAACAATAATACAACCCATCTTCCTCTCTGCCTGAACCTATCCTAGACAGCTACCCCTCCCTCCTAGTGAAACCTCAGGCCACCATCTGGCTGGCCTCCATCAGATTCGGGAAGCACCTAGAGGACTCCCCTGCACTGCAAGCTCCCACATCTAGACTGCAGGGAAATAAAGAATGCAAGCCTTGCATCTCCACAGGAGACAATCCCCAGAAAAGCACCTANCAGAGGATCCAGCCAATATCTGTAGGCAGCCAATAAATGTTATCTATTTAAAATGTTATCTATTTTAAAAGGAAGAGGAGGAAAGCCCTATGGTACCTGCTTTCCCCAGGCAAACACACATTTCAACACCACATGCCACACGAGAGCAGACTGGAATCTGTGGAAGAACAGAGAGATGCCACGCTATTTCTGTAAAGGATTACAGTGCGGGGAAGACTTCATCAACAGAAGGGACAGGAATCTCCTCCTCTCCCCTTCCCAAGAAGAAAAGGAGGAGGAGAGAGAAGATCATTTGTTGGGGCTTTGCNGGCAAACCCAAATGTGACAGTACTTTTAAGTGTCCATTTGTCACAGTCTAGAATCACCTGGGAGAAGGGCCTCTGAAAATGTCTGTGAAAGGTCATCTCAGGTATATTCATTGATGTGGGATGACCTGTCCACGGTGGGCAGCGCCATTCCCTGGGCTTGGGGTCCTGGACTGAATGGAAAAACAAAAAGCTAGCCAAGCACTGGTATACATTTACTGATCCATCTCTCTTTGCTCTTGACTGTGACTATAATGTGACCAGTTCCCTCAGTCTCAGGCTGCTGTGACTTCTCTGTCAGGATGGACTAGAACTATAAGCCACAGACACTTTCAAGCTGTTTTCGTGAGAGTAACTTATCACAGTATCAGAAAGGAGCTAAGATACCAATTCTGCACCTGGGGTTTTTAGTACTTTAACATTGCTGAGCAAATCCAAGACAGCTTTGGACCTCCCAACCTGCTCTCCTAGGCAAACCCCACATCTAGGCTGCCTTCACTCAAAGCTGTGTTTAGCAGTGTGGGCTCCCACACAAAATCCCATTAGTTTCCTTAGCATGTTCACAACAAGCTTTAGACTCAGAGATCTTAATCGCCTCAATATAACTCTCTCCTCCCCATCCCAACACTGACAACGTCTTGTCCTGAAACGACAAACAGCGTAAGAGGAGAAGGAAGGCAACTGTGAGGAAGGAGAAAAGCAAGACTAACTCTGGCATCCTTCCCTGTGGCTGGCCACGTGCACACTGAATGAATCGGCCTCCTCAAAGAGCTCAGGACCCAGGGAAATAGTTCAAGCACACAATCAGCAGATATTCTTGCAAACCAGCACCTTTAGCGGGAGGCAAAGTGCAGGGGAAAATGCTTGCTTCCTGTTTACCTGGGCAGGTATTTGCAAGAAGTCCCAAACCGGCGGTTATGCAAATAGGTTAAGCAAATCTATACAAAGAGTGGGAGGGTTTCTATCTAGTTTCCCTCTTCACCTGTCTCACTCCCGTCAACAGACAAAGTGAAAGAGAAAACTCGACAGCTTGGAAGAACCACAAATCCACTCTCCCAGTAGGACCAGAAGGAACACTTCTGTTCCTCTCCTGAAGCACCAAGGCCCCTCAAGTCACTCTCGTGGGTGGAGGGAGTTCTTGGCAGAATTCTGTCCTTGCCAAAGGCCGCTCAAATTAAGCTATCACCTTGGTCTCTCCGGACGAGACAGGTGTAAGGAAGGGGAAACCAAGAACGCAAAGGATGCTCCTATCCTAAATCGGACAAGAAAGGATGAAGTGGGGAAGAGAGGGACACAAGGGGACATAAGCTCTGCAATGCGAAAGGCGCCCCAGGCAGGCTCGCCGCGGCCCCTGCCGGCAGGTCTGGCTAGTTCCAGGCACCTCCTGAGGAGGTGATGGGAGCTACCAGCAAGGATGAAAGAAATTTAAGAGTTCCTGACCCTGCGGGCCCACCTCGCGCTACTACCGCAGATTCAATTGCGGAAACTCTGGAGACCATTCCACATAGAGCGCGTTGACTGTCCCCGGGCGCAGCGCTGCACCAGGGCAAGAGCCCTGTGTACGCTTTTGCCTGCAACTGTCGTGGGGCGCCTTGTAACACTGCAGGGCAGAGGGGAGGGGGAGAAATGTCAGAGAAGGCGGAGCAGGAGGCCCGGGAAACACTAACATTTGCTAGGAAAGCGCCTCCTCCCGAGAAAGGAAAGGAAGGGCTTCCCGGCTTAGGAAACGCCCCGGGGATGCCCCCCACGCGAGGTGCCGCCTTTCCCTGGCTCACCCATTCTCTAGCCTCCAGTCGGTCCTCCACTTCACCTCTTACCCCAAAAGCTGGTTCTNGCTCCCTTCCTCAGGCGTCCAAAATACCCACACTCGGTTTGGGCAGTCTGCAGCTTGCGCAACAGGCAGAGCCCGGGCTCCAGCGACGGCGGGCTCCCAGCTCCGGGACTGGAGGATGGGGAGGAAGCCGCAAGCTAGGCGCCCAGCAGGATGCAAAGTCCCTAGTCAACACAGACCTGTGAGGTCGTGCACCCGCGACCTGAGCCACCAGGGACTGGAACAGCAAAAGGTGGGGGAAGGTACAATAAAGTTGAGGGGTCGCATGGAGAAGTGTCATGGGCGCACGGGGAGGTGGGAACCCGAGCAAGTACCTGCAGGAGTCTGGAGTCCTGGCGCGTCTGGCTGGCTAGGCTCTGCGACGCCGCCTGGCCGCGCTGCAGGGATCCGGCCTCGCCGCGCGGCCCCGCGCCGGCCGCCGCGGCGGCAGGAGAGCGGGTTAGCCCGCGCGGGTCGCTGAGTCCACGGATCCCGCCCGGCCGGAGCTGGGTGCCTAGAGAAACGGGCGGGACCGGGCGGGGCCAGTCTCTCAGTCAACGCCCCGCTGCTCTGCGCTCCTCCCGCCGCCTGGCGTCCGACTCTCAGCCAGGGTTCCCCCGGCCCAGGGCGCGGCGCGGCGCTCGCGCGCGAACAGATGTGGACTGGTAGGGTCCCACCACGAGCCCCGTGCACCGATGGTTGGACCCAGACACAGCAGTGCGGGACTTGCATCGCGATTCAGGCCCAAGTGCAGAGTCACNTCGGGAGTGTCCCGCCCTGCCCCAGAGGGAGGTCAAGGTCACGCCCCACGCCTCCCACCTTGCGCGCGCCTGGGAGAGATCCGCAATCCAGCCAAAGAAAAACGACCTCTTCCCTGGCCCGAGCAAAATGTCTCTCGAAAGTCGTGGCCGGAGCAACACTTTGCAAAATTGCCGGGATTTACTTGAGCTGTCTCGAGGCCCCAACTTGTTTTACAACAAAGTGTGAAGGAGGAAACGACCCCGTTTCTGCCACTGTTTGCCACCACCCCGCTCCCTGAGGACTCACACACAGTGTGGAACAAGATGATTTGTTCCTTTCCTCGACTTACCAAGTCAGAAGAGATGGCTGGACACATGCACCAAGCATATGCACATNATATGGAGAAAGGAAAGAAAGGAACTGAGTGGAAAGGGAGGAATGGGAGAAGGAATCACCAGGAGATGGCTCCGGAATAACAACCAAGGACCTCAGCAAGGGCAGCGTGTGGTCCAGGAGACATGCCTGGCCTCCCCGCACTGGCACTGAGGGAAAACACAACCAACAGCCCGGAAGAGAAATGGGACGCGTGGGGACCCACCCCCGCGCTCCCCCTCCCGCCCCCAAACTGCAGATTTTTAAGTTGTGCAGACATGCAACCGTTCCTCAAAGCCAGCTGCTCAGAGTTTTAGGNGCCCAGTGTTCTCAGGGTTCCCACCAGACATCATAAGCTCTGCTGGCTGTTCCCAGCCCAGCGCCCCTAACCCAGGCTTGATGACAATCGCCTCAGACAGGCACCTAGCAAAACCAGGCATCTTTACAGTGGAGACGAGGGATCCACACAGAAGAAGAAAGATGTTTTTCTGACCTCATGGAAGCACTCTGTGGTGTCTGTGGGCTTTCTGTTAGTTCCTTGTCCTTCAAAACCTNCATTGAAAGCCAGAGGGAAAAGAGAACTAGGTTTCCAAGAGAGGAAGCCTACGTATTATTTTTTTTATTACATTGTATTTATCTGTATGCGTATGTGTGGGTGCATTCTCTCCTTAGCTNGTAGAAGAGGGACTCAGAGGACAACTTTCAGGGATTGGTCCCCTGCTTCCCGTGGATTGAACTCAGATGGTCAGGCTTGGTGGCAAGTGTCTTTACCCACTGACCCATCTCACTAGCCCCTACTGCCTGTATCTTCAAAAGAGGTCTGGCCCAGAGGAGAGGGTNCCAAGCAGCCGGCAGAAGACACTGAAGACCCTGGAGACCCTGGCTCAGAGAAGGCAAAATGAGGATGCAGGCCACAATAGAGCCTGTTTGGACCTCTGTCCCTAATATCTTCATTATGTGGTCCCCTCGAGCCTGGCTCTCGGGAGTCACAGAAAACCCAAGGCGTTTGTCTACCCTGCCCTTTGCACATGTCTGTGGAAGGTAATTTTCCTAAACAATTCATCATCTTTAATCTAAGATGTAAATTATTCTAAATGTTTACAGTGTATCAGCATCATAGAATCANTGTTCCCGGATCTCCCACAGCAGTTAGCTACTTGAGCATTTTGAAAGCAGGAAGTTTATCCCAAAAGTTCAGCCTTGCTTGCCTCAGAAAGACAANGACAAATCGTCAGTCTGTAGCCTGCGGAAGGCATCTGCAGTGCAGAGTGGGCAGTGAGTCCTTCTCCGGAGGTCTGGGTGGCACGGGTAAATAGAAGAGGAGGTACAATCACGCTTTGTCAGGGAAGGTCCCTTCAGGAGCCAGGCACAGAAATGGTGAGCATGCTAGAGCAGGGTGTGTAGAGGGCCACTGGTCTGAGTCAGTGGGTCCTGCCCTTCTCATCCTCTGAATCCCATGGGGAGTCACATGGTCCTTAGTTCTTGGTTGTCACCTATATGGGAAATCTCCCTCACCTGGTGCCTAAGTAAAGTACATGAAGCAAGAAAGAGGAAAGCGCATTTACTTCAGAAAGTTCATGCAGACAAATTCCTTCTCCCCCCCTCTCTCCCTCTCTCCCTCTCTCTCTCTCTCTCTCTCTCTCTCTCTCTCTCTCTCTCCCTCTCTCCATACCATGAACTCATATACTCCTGTCTCTTATACACATCTAGATGTGTTCTCTCCCTCTCTCCATACCATGAACTCATATACTCACATCCTTCCTCCACCTACCCAAACCTGTCCTTGATTTTTCATTCTCAAAGTCCAAATGGCAGAAAACCAACTTGACATCACCCCTGAAGGTAAGACAGTACCAGTTCATCTCTTGAATGGGGACAGGTCTACAGGTGAGGATGAAGATGTTCTCATCTCCGGCATCAGGATACGAGTGAGTGTATATTGGTAACAATGATCAACATTTGTTGAGTTGATGCCTCTGACCGATCTCCACTCTTGACCCGGCAGCATGAATATCACCATAGCCAATGTGAGTGCATAAAACACCTCCCCCAAACCACCAGGCTGTTGGGGTCTGCCTGCCTCAGTGATTCCCTATTCCCAATTGCCCCGTCCTTCCCTCCACAGACAGCTGGTTGGAGTCCATTCACAATTAAGATCTTCTAGGAGATTCTTTTTCCTCATGGGTTATGAATCTCCTCTCCACCAGACCTCGGCACCCTGTGTTCCCCCATTGCACAGCCCCTACCATGCTGGCTTTTAACTGTTTATCTTCCACTAGTGAAGGAGCTCTTGGTAACCACATTTCAGGGACCCTTCTGTAGGATCACCATGTTTGTGCAGGGAATGGCTGAAGGATGTCACGGGGCCCACAAGTCCCATCTGCTCCTCCTGGGTACTTAAATCTTTTGTTTCTATGCTGCCTTTTACCAGGTAGAAAGAAAACATGAGCCACCACAACTCTCATTCTGCTTCGTTGCTGGGAAGCTCGGAACTAAATTTATATAAATTAAATTTAGCTTTTAATTAGCTGAAGTGTTCTTGCTCTAGATTATTTCAATAATGAGCATGCATACCTCTTTCATAAAACAATGGTACACTTACCTATTGCCTTATGATGTAGTATGTTGTTGTTGTTTGAACAGACCTTAAAGTTTTATGTTCTTAAAGGTCCAAAGATTCGAATTCCAATTCTCCTCTGCCTCTGACAAGCTGGGCAGTATTTCTTCCCTGGCTAGCTGTTTGGGTTTGGACCATATGACCAAATGGTCTCTGCCAGCTCTAAAAGCTTTATACTTNTATAGATAAAAGGAGACAGTTTATAAATTGTTAATGAAAGAAACCCTGTGACAGAATATGGCTCAAGTTCTAGGCACAAAGGAATATACCCCTCAGGTACCTGGAAACACCCTTCAAGGGCCCCACAGAGCCAACCAAGGTGAGTCCTACAGAGCGTAGTGCCCTGGCAGAAGGCCTTGGTTAACATACTACACTGCATTCCCTGGGAGTATCCTTTACTCACTCGGCCCACTGAAGACTTTGACAAGTTAGGCCATGAAATGCCCTAAGGGAATGGCCTTTCAGATGGCTACCACTTGACTTCTGGACACCTCTCAAGCCTTTCACATCTTTCTGTCTGCATTACTCAACCCCTCATCGGACTTCCTGCTTCAGCCATCCTGACCTCTGAGTCTTGGCCTTGTCTCTGCCCTGTTCCTTAATGCTTCCCTTCTGCACTTAAAANAATAATAATAATAATGCATACCTCACNTGCAAAGTAAAGCCCGGTGTCACTCATCCGAAATGGCTTTCTCTCACTCACTCTTGAGGTGTAGATGTGAACTGTCCCCCACAGTTTTGTATGTTGAATGTTGTGGCTCAAGACACTGCTGTGAGTTAAAGAAACTTATGGGATGGGCTCTAGGTCTTGGGGTAGAAAGGTGGCCCCAATCCCTTCCTCTCTTTCTCCCTGTTTCCTGCTCCTGTGTACACTCCAACTGCCATGTTGTTCTACCTTGCCACAAGCCCAGAAACAATGTGGCCCAGAACATTGAAATGTGAGCTAAAATCAGCAGTCCCCTTTAAGTCATTTGTGCCAAAGGGGTTTTGTTGTTTTGTTTTGTTTTGTTTTTTCACAGAAGTTAAAAAAGTAACTGCTACTGAAAAATTAGTTCCAGGAGCAAGGTCATGGCTGTAACTAAACCTGGCCACGTGGTTCTTAGGACTTTGTAAGTGGTTTGGGGAGGGGATCATTTGGAAGAGTTTGGAGATAGGGGCTTAAAAATGTTCGAGATCATTGTAAACATAGCTTAATGTGACATTTTGTGGAGGTTTGAGAATATCCGGATGGTGGTAAAATGTGAGTGGAAGGACTGGGCTCTCCTGGAGCTGCCTTTGTAAACATCCACAGTGCCACCGTCATCAGGTCATAGAGGTATCCACCCATACTTCAAGGATCCGTTAGGAGGCCAAACAATGTAGGGCAATGTCAGAGTCCCCACAGGGAATCTGTTGAGAGGACNGTGTACAAGCTGCANTAGAGATGCCAGGATGTTGGAGATGCCAAGCACAAGGAATAACTGCCAAGGAAAGTCATAGGCAAGAAGTGGAGTCGTCTGAACAAAAAGATCATGTGGGCCATAGCCATCAAGGCCATGGTGGGGGGGTGCTTTCTAGAAAATACTCAGGAACTCCCATTATGACTGTGTATACCCTGGATGCAAGACATAGAGCTGCAGGATTTAGTGTTTGCCATTCTGGATTTTGTTATTGCTTTGGTCTCACCCCATGGTATTTCTTATTCCTCTCTTTTGAAATGAGCATGTCTACTCTGTGCTTGTGTATCTGGGAATTAATTCTCTTTTACTCTACAAGGAATCACAGCTAACGGGTTTTCTTGGGTCTCAGCAAACACTTTGGACTTGGCCTTTTGAATAACACTGGGACTTTGAAGACTCCAGGGACTCTAGGAGGTGGACTAGATATATTTTGCATGATGAAAAGCAATAATCCTTGGAGGGCCAGTGGTGGAATGTTACAGTTTGAATATGAGATGTCTCCCAGGGACCATGTTTTTAGCATGTGGTCTCCAGCTTAGGGTGCTATTTTGGGAAGTGGTGGAAACATCAAAGGTGGTTCCTAGATGGATAAAGAAAGTCACTGCAGGCATTGCACTGAAGGTTATATCTGATCCCTGGTCCCTTCTTTGCTCTGTGCATCCTGTTCTCTATGAGATGAACAACCCACTCCTTTACATGCTCCAGTCACCATGATAGTCCTCCTCACTACAGGCCCAGAATCAAAGACGCCAAAGGCTATGGACTGAACCCTTTGAAACCATGACTGCCTTAGTTAAGGTTTCTATGGCTGTGAAGAGGCACCATGACCATGACAANGCCTATAAAGGAAAACATTCAATAGGGGTGGCTTACATTTCCAGAGGTTTAGTCCATTATCATCATGGTGAGACATGGTGGGACACAGGCAGACATGGTGCTNGAGAAGTAACCAAGTGTCCTACATCTCGATTTTCAGGAAACTGGANGTGGTCTCCAATACTGAACATGGTTTGAGCATGTATAAGAATTCAAAGCCCGCCTCCACAGTGACATACTTCCTCCAACAAGGCCACACCTCCCAATAGTGCCACTC
>LZPO01076070.1:105442-120112 GCA_001675575.1 Neotoma lepida | reverse complement strand
GAGAGTGTGGTTGCCTTCACAAATTATATTAAAATTAACCACACCACCCTCAGTTTAGCCTATGAACTACTTTTTTCTTTGCTGTAACAAAATCCCTGACTATAGCAACTGAAGCAGAGGAGGATTTATTTCAGCTGTTTGAAGGGATACAGACCATCACCGCTGGAAGTCATGTTGACAGGAGCATGAGGCAGCTGCTCACATCACATCTGCAGCCAAAAAGCAGGGAGAGAGAAACGCAGGTGCTCAGTTCACCATTCCCTTATTATTCAGCCCAGGACCTGAGCTAATGAGATGACGTCACTCCCATTCAAGGTGGGTCTTCCCTTTCTGGAAATGCCCACACAGGGCTGTCCAGAGGTGGGACGACCAGGTGACTCCAAATCCAGGCACCTTGACAATAAAGATTAACTTATAATCTTTAAGAATTCAGAAACACCTTTCATCTTCATGTCCCCGGCTGAATACAGAAGCGGATTTTACTGTGCATTTGTTGAATGTTTATTAAAGCTAATTATAGCTAGCAGAAGCTAAGACTTTTTTTAGCCATTGCCTATAACATTGTCATTAATTTGCCCATGACCCTTATTAAAGTAATTATACCACAAAGACAATGCCTTTCTTCATCTATAAAATTAGGACAGCTGGGGCTGTAGAGATGGCTCAGTGGTTAAGAATGAATACTTGTTGCATGACACAGGGTAACAACTGGATATTCAGGAGGGGTCCCAGTGAAGGCCCATTATCAATAGTACAGCAGAAGCCAGAGGCCTTAAACCAGACCAAAGACTCATAGCAATGAACACTTACAAGTAAAGACATATGGACTAAAGGGTACACTCACTGGGCCACATTATAGCTTCTTGGCTGATAATTTTTTTGTCTGTTTTTTTTGTTTGTTTGTTTTTGGTTGTTCTTTTAAATTTTGTTTTGCTTGTAGGGGGGATATTGCAAGGGCAAAGGATGAATTCTAGAGGGAAAGGGCAGGGAGATGAGTGGGGTCAGGGTGCATGATATGAAATTCACAAAGAATCAATAAGAAGTCTAAAAAAAAAAAGACTACTTGTTGCCTTTCAGAGGACCAGAATTCAGTTCCCAGCATCCTCATAGTGGCTCACTACCATCCATAACACCAAGGGATCCCATGCCTTTCTGGCCTCCATGGGCACTGCAGGTACATGGGGCACTGACATATATGTAGGCCAACACTCATACACATAAAATAAATCTTTAAAATGAACACAGCAATTTCTGCCTCGCTTAATGTATGCCATAAGCTAATAAGCAGTAAAATGGATTTTCCCAGCCTCAGAACTGTGTGAAGCTGACTCATTGCAACCTGCCCTGTGTTACATAACAAAGAAACTTGAGGGCATAATGGAGTTTCCAGATGTGGATATGGTAAGATTGCTCTAGGTCAGTGCTTCTCAACCTTCCTAATGCTGTGACCTTTTAATACAGTTTCACACGCTGTGGTGACCTCCAATCATAACATTATTTCTTTGCTACTTCACAACAGTAATTTTGCTACTGTTCTGAATCATAATGTAAATCTGGTATGTGACCTCTGTGGGGGTCATGACCCACAGATTGAGACCCACTGCTCTAAGTTATTGGGGTGAGTTATAGAGAAGAGAGGTGAGCTAAATAAAGCATCAACGTCTGAAAAGATTTGATCTTCCACTGCTAGCTTTACAGATAGAAAGAGGAGGAAGTTAGTCAACATACACAGATACCTGTATCCATTGAGAAAAACATCTAGGTAGTACCTTGGAAGAGAGCAAAGACCACAGCCCTACAATCATGGGGATTAGGACTCTGACAATCATGTAAAAGGGCCCAGAGATGAACCCCATCTCAGAGCCTCCTGCAAACACTAACACCCTGTAGGGCTTTGATTCCAGCTGCTGAGATGTAGCTGAGAGCCTGCTGAGCCAAGCTGAGCCCGTACTGTTGACCCACAGAACTGTAACATGGAAAATAGCTATGGTTTTAAACCACTGAGTTTATGGTAATTAGCTATGACAGCCTAGGAAAATAAATACATATGTAATGTAGCACTTATGAAAGAAAAATGTCAGGTAAATATACGCTCTCATAATTTGATACTGTGATCTAGTGGAGACTGCGCGTTATAGAATGTACTGAGCTAATGTCGCATCTATTATAAGAATGATAAGGGTGACAGGGGAAAGGAAATGATACTTAGCTCATAAATTTAGTTTGCTTTTCCAATGCTTAACTTTCAGGCTGTCTCCAGGTCCCTGGGGATTTGGCCTCCCTGAATACAGAAAGGTTTGATTAAAGCTCAAGAACATCTAAAGCTTTTAATAGCTTTCTTTAAAAAAAAAATNATCCCAACTCTTTTCTGTGCTGTTTCCCCTAAATGCAAGAAAGCACAAAGATACCAAAGGAACAAAGGAGATAAAATTGAATCAGGGGCCCTCCCAGCTTCTCCATTATTCAAAGCACTTAGTGAGTTATAAATGATTTAAGAATGATACAGCCAGGCTTCTTGGAGTAAATAGTTTTCCTTTTCCTGATTGCTAAGCAGGAGGAAGAAGAGTCCATATTCCCATTAGCAAAGGCTTCNAATTATCTTATGCCAAAAATAAGAGAACATCTTTCTTCCTGTCTAGTCTAGTTTTTTAATGTGGAGGCAAATCAAGAGAAGGGGTTACAACTTTATCACTACTTTTATTGTCCAGTTATGTTACGCCAGGAAGCAAACAGGCATTGCAGAGAATATAGAAACAAGGCCCTGAGCACATGAACCATGATGTAAAAAAAGCCAGTCATCATCAGATACTACAATGTTCAAACCCAATCCTTAGTGTTTGCTCGTAACTGNACTTTTAGCATTAGGGTGGTCTAGACCCACAATGTGCCTCATAAACACTAATTAATTATTCTAGGTGGGAATTTGATTCCTTCGGTGAATAGAACGTGTGTAAGAAGATGGGGAAGGTAGCCATAGCCCAGTGCTCATTTTAGCTCAGGACTGGGAGTGAGATAATAATAGACTCAGTAATAGCTGGCACTTGTCATCTTTGTAATAACCTGCAAGTGTTTATTAGCCAACCAATGCCACCACACCATTGGAAACACAAATACCGTTTTTCTCCTTAGGAGCCTAAGAAATTGTGGCTTCAAGTGCAATCATTTTGCCTGGAAGTCTCCCATAAAATCTCATCTGGAGAGTGGAGAATTGGAATCCTGGGGAAGACTGTGGATGTTCCCAGCAAGTCCAGGGATATAAGAAGTTAGAGGGAGACATGGTGATGGGGGACCTGAGGGGAGACGGATACAGGGTACAGGGTATGGATTTGACCAAAACACAATATATACATTCTCAAAGAATAAATTTAAATTAAAAAAAAACTTGAAGGGGTGCCGGAAAGATGGTTCATCATAGGTTATGAACACTTGTTGCTTTTGCAGAGGACCCAGGTTTAGTTCTCAACACAGACATGGTGGCCTGAAACCAGTTCTAGGGTGTTCAAAATCCAACTCTATAAGAACCAGGCGCTGATGTGGTNCACATACACACACCTAAGCANAGCACTCATGCACACAAAATAAAATAACTAAATGTCCAATAAAAGAAGGAAGGGGCTGACAACTGGGTATAAAACTGACAGCATCCTAAGTGACCTCTGCTGGTGAGGGTTNCCTTTAGCTNTTGTGTGTATTTTCACAGCCATGCTGGAACATTCTTTCCTCAGATAGTCAACAGATTTTTAGAGGGATAAAAGACCCTAGAGAGCCCACAGATACATTGCTCTGGTCCATATGGTGTTCAGTTTTATTGGACATATTTAGAGTGCAGCCCTCTGGTCCACACTCTGTTGGATATGATGCAAGGTGCTGGGCTTCATTGGTTACTAAACATGCAGTCCACAATGGAGCGATTCTTTCTTACACCCAGAAGCATCAACTCTGGTTGCACTATGCTGCCTATCTTGACATCACCTTTTGGAAGTGGGATGTGAGGGCATGGTAATATCCAAGCATCCTGCATGAGCAGAGAGCTCTGTTCCATTTCCCTTGAAACCTATCCTACTTCATGCCCAGACCTCCTCTTTCTGCCTTCATATCTGGTTTTCTTACTCAGACCTCAAAGCATCCAGGCTGACTTTTCCTGCTCTGGGCATATTCTTATTTCCACAGATGAGTTTTCACCTCCAGAGCAATGTGGGACTCTCANGCTCCCCCAGAGGTAACCAATGAAATGTCATTTTCATCTCACACTGACCTCTTCGTCTCTTTAATGCTTCATCGTGGCAGTTGTCAATCCTGAAATGACTTTTCATATTTATTTAGTTTTTAATTAAATGTAGTGTCAAGTGTCCGGCTGCTAAAGTGTCTAATTCAGAACCTGACACTTAAGAGACATAGAACAATATTCGGTGGATGAATTAAAAATTATGAGCATATTTTCACATATTGTATGACTCTTTTTTTACCTTAATAACTGTATAATATTCCACTAAGATCCAATTACTGAACACAGCTTTTATTAGTTTGGGGAATTGAGGCTCCCACATTTTTTTTCTTTTACTAGCATAACATGAATATTATAATGGAGAAAAGTATACAGACGGAAAGAAAAATTGAGGGTCAAAAAAAANCAGCTGGCTTCTGGTGATAGCTCTTCAAAGCCTGGGAGTGTGATGCAGCCTTCCGTGACCTTCCTTCTATGACTTGATTCCCAAGTACNGTTATCTGGGCTCTGGTCCTACTTAGAGCTGATGAGATGCAGAACCAACTCCAGGAAGCACGCTCTCTTTAAACACTAAGCCCTCCCCACCCCTATTGATGCAAAAAGAAAGTTTGTGCTCCCTTCACCCTCTGCNTCATCCCATGCTGTCCCTTTGGGGAGCTAATTACCGCCACAGTAATCGAATTACACTAATTTTGGACACCCGGTGTATGCATTGATTTTGAACCAAATACATCTGCTGAACTTAGAGCCTTTAGGAGAGATTACACAGNCCTGAGATTTCAAAACAGCTCTCCNGGGAGCTGGAGAAGTTCAGGGGCAAAGTNAGGGTGTTCATGACTATTCTCAAATGAGTCAAATTATCCAGCAAATTCAAAGCGATGGGTTCACCGAGCCATTCAAGACTGTGTTCTCACCCCCTGCACTTCCTCTCTCATCGGATGAAGATTTAACCATGAGAATATGTCCAGCCTATCCTAAATTCTGCCCTCAGTTTCCTGATAGCAACTCAGCATGGAAGCAAGTGATGGACGGATCGTGACCAGACTGTGTGAAGACTGAGCTAAGAATAGATTCTGATTTTCCATTGCTAAGAGACCTGCCCATTCCACAGTGCATACTAAAATATAGCTGTTTTTTCTTATAATTATAACATGCAAGATAGCTAGGTCTGTTTCCCAGAGGCAGACAGTATTAATCTGCATACCTGAATGCTATTTCCTCACACATCTTTGTAAAAGCATCTGTAAATTTTTCATAAACACAGAATGTTTAAGAAAATGAAATTAATTACATGCACTTTAATACTGAAAGTACACATAATAAACTTTACCTAGAATGCATATTTTATCCATCTTGCTGGAGGGAAAGACAGATGAAAGAAAAATGTGTGCTTCAGTATCTGTTTAATAGTGTGGCAGGTGGGGGGAAACCTGTGGGAATGAAAAATGAAGGCTGTAGTCAGATCTGTTTGAAATAAATGAAATAGAAGAATTCGTGTCTAAAACAAAAACAATATCTCAGGAATTGCTGTAGCAAATATCAGCATTAATAATGTACTTCCNGAGGCTCACAAAAAATAATCAATTTTTCAGTTCATAAAATTTCAAAAAATTGAATTTACATTTGCTAAACNAATTAACAAATTCTAATTTACGCAGTGTTGATGCTTCTAATTGGCAGCCCGTGCATTTTTATGAGTCTTCTTGTTAATCTCTTATGGTAATCAAACTCACAAATTTAAAATTCATTGGTGTTCTTGATACATGGAACTAGTTAAAATTCTTAATTAAATTAGGGTGACTAAAAGGGAAGTCATTTTAAAAGTAAAATCATAAAGTGTTATGACTAATGTTGTACAAATTAGCATAAAGTAGTTTTGGGGAGAATCATTTGGAAGACTTTGTAATTCGGAACACCTGCCATTACTGCACTTGTTAAACTTTTATCAATTAATCATTACTCCCTTGAATAGCAGCAAAAATTGAATATTGTGAATATGAAGAGTGTGATTAATTGTAAATGGCAAATTGCTGACTGGCTCTATTATTACCTGTGCTTTAAGAATTTTGAGAAATAAATNTCTATTATGCATTTTATGAATACATAAATTATCCTAATGCACTCCATATTGGATGGCTTTCTGTCCTACTCATTCTGCAATAAATGTTTTCTCAAAGTTAGAAAGATGACTTGGAGATCACAGATTCCATAATGGGATATGATTATGGCTTCATCAAAAACATTTAATGATCACATTAGTTAATCTTATTCTCTAAATATACACTAGCCCTATATTTCATATTTCAAAAGGCATAGGTGGCAGNAACAGTTGTTTTTGTTATAGTGGTGAAATCAATCCCTATTTGAAGTACAATTTAGGATTAAGCAATATAGCACCATGGATTCAAAATGTTAATTAACTCTCAATTTGGCCTGTGGTTCTCGAGCCTAAGCATTTAGATTGCAAAGGGCACTTCAGCCAAGACTCATTTTATTACAAGTTAAAAATCTCAAAAAAAATTGATTTAGAAATGTGTTTCTCAATCAATGCAGCAAGAGCAGAGTACCTGAAAATCTTTGCTGGAATGTACTTTTCATTATTCGAAGATTCACACAGGGATCTCTAATGGGCCCTGAAAATTCAGAAATTATCAAGAAATGTGACTTTAAGTACCTTGAAATTGCTACAGCTATTTATCTTAGCCAGCCCTAGACAAAGCTATATGACTATTAGATGGAAAGAGTTTCAAATGTAAGAACCACTTCAGTGGTGTTTTATAGTTCAGAGAACTAGAGGACATGGGTCTAAATTAGCAAGAAGTGTGGAGGGTTGATGTGAGCAGATGGCCCACACACTCAAACTCTACAAATCCCAAATTTGATTAAAAGTAGCCCAAAGAGGATGCTACTCTTACTTTCTAGGGGAAAAAAAAAAGATGCCTTCTGAGACATATCTTAAATGGTCCCTGTAGAACCCCTGTTCACTGGTGTTTGCCTAATCTTGCACTGGGCTCTGTGTTATTGGCTGTTCCCATTGTTAAACTAAAGCTCTAAGAAGCCATTGGATGAAGTGAAGGCTTGTTTTGGCTTGAGGAATGTGATCCTTGCATCCTCAGTTGGGAAGCAGACAGAGATGAATGCTGATGTTATATTGAGCATATCCATTTCAACCAGACTAGATGCTGTCCCGTGGGATGATGTGACTCACATTCATGGTTGGCCTTCCTTCCTCAGTNAAACTTGCCTGAACATACCCTCAAAGACACATTAAGAGTGGGGATTCTAAATCCAGTCAAGTGGACAAAGAGGATTAAACACGGTAGGCTCTTAGGTTATGTATCTTCATGACTACCTGATCCTCAGGAGGTTTATGACTTAAAATAGAACTACTCTGGGATAGGCAGAGAAGTCCAGATTCTGTGATAATCTGGGTCTAGATCATTCCGTTTGGGAAGGAGCCTCTTTTTAACACAGCTTCTCAAGTGGTACCCCTGAGTCTCTGTCCACCAGATTCCACAGCATCCTCGGAGTTGTGACAGCGGCAAATGTCTCCAGATACTGTAAGATGCTAACTACTAGTNCCCACATCATANACAACTACTATACTCATCAGCTTTCAGTTTCCAGGTATTATTTATGTGGTAGATCAACTAGGTCTTGTTCCCTGGCAAGTCATTCATCCCTTTAAGTTACAGTGCCTGCCCCGGCTACCTCTAGGATTTTCATCTTCTCCAAAACTTAGCCTGTTCATCTGCGAAGATGATACATCCCATTTTTATATGATTTTTGTGGGGAATGAATGATGTAATGAATATAAACATTTCATAGTGCCATAACCCATGACTAGCAAATGTGGCTTTTATTTCCATGTTATTATTTTGATATTGGGTCAGTATAGTTTCACTAAGTAAAATTAAAAGCACCCAAACACATTCTCAAGTTGCAAAAAAAAAAACCTCAAACATGAGTGATAATTAACCTGCAGAGGATCTAAGCCAGTGGTTCTCAACCTTCCTAATGCTGTGACCCTTTAATACAGTTCTTCGTGTTGTGGTGACCCCCAACCACAAAATTATTTTTGTTGCTACTTCATAACTGTAACTTAGCTACTGTTATGTTTCAGTATGTAAATATCTGTGTTTTCTGATGGTCTTAGGCAATCCGTCTGAAAGGGTCATTTGACCGGTTGCAACCCACAGGTTGAGAAACACCGCCTAAGCCATATTGCACAGATTATTTTCTGCTTTCCTATCGAATATTGCTTTTCTTAGGATCTACATACCCAAGAGCTTATGGAACCTCATGAAGTACAAAGAAATAAACATCTAACTTATAACTTCAAAGAACTTAGAACCTACTCAGAAATGGTCGTCTACACAAATGACCCCTAAAGGACAATAGATGACTTCAGCTTTGTACATACATATTCACCAGATCATGCACTCATCGAGAATGGCAATACTGTCTTATTTCCACCACACTGGTACTTTACAAGTAGAGGGAACTCCATAAATATTGCTCCTGTAGAGGAATGGAAAGGCTGTCAGAATAAAAAATAGAAGTTCTTCCAAATTGCCCCTGACATATTTCCGAGGCTGTTGAAGTCAGTTCTGTAAGTGGGTCCCTCAATAAACAGAGAAGGTAATAATGATGTCTAATGCCTGGCATATATATGGCCCCAAACAGTTTGCAGAACATTTTCATTTACATTATCCTACCTTATGGTGATATATCATCAGCGCTCTTATCCTCTGGGACCTCAGCAATTTAATTGCAGCAGCTATATGATGGGTCTTAGCCCTGCAGTCTTCTCAGGCTAGGATGTAACAGTGTCACTAAATGAACTTGACCTGACAAGAATCTGCTTTAATAACACCAGATTGTTTTTATGATATGCAAGATTAAGTCATAAATATAAAACCTCCTTATACTCCATGGTGAAGAGTCACAGGACTAGCTAGTTCTCCAAGAGTCTATTTAATCTTAGTCTTTTTCAACAAAGGGATATAGTCCAATGGGGTGAGAAAATTTCACCAGGTTCTCATTTGGTGAGTCGCTGGCCAATTCCAGAATTCCAAGGTGATGACTCTTTGGCTATCTCNTTGGAGTAATTCTCACAAAAACAGAAGTTAAACCTCACCTAAATGGGTCAGCCTTTCTAGGCTCTGTGAAAATAATGCATTTCTAAGAGTATCTGTCATTTTTAGCTTCTCATTAATTAACCTAGTACACTAACAAGTACATAATTTAGCTAGCTAACATGGAAAGTGGTAACATGACATGGTTGATATCTCTGCATTGATCATTTATTTGCTTATGAACTCCAAGTGGAACTTTCTCCCTTCAACTTCTACTTCAGCATCCAATATGCACTAGGACACTTATCTCACTTTTAGAGAAATTTTGCCACTATCAGTGAGTGAAAACAAATTACATATTTTCAAGCAATTTATGCATTTACCATGATCTCTTATTTCTGGATTATTCTCCCTTGATGTGCACAGAAATGCAATATACTCCATAAGCTGCGTGGGTGATATACCACTTCGCAGATATGCACAATGTGACTGATACTCTGTTTGCCTGTAGACACTTAAGAAGTGGCTGACAAACATTGTGAATGTTGCTGGCTGCCTGATAGGACTTTGAAAAGCCACCAGCTATCATTACATACTGGATCTCATGAGCCATAGTCATATAATGTGAGTGCTTGCAGAGTTCTTTACACAGAGAAGCTTTAATAATGTCTATGTAAAATGAAAGATGCACAGGTCAACCATAGATTGTGATGATTATTTTCAAGGATAGACTAAGGGTCTAAGTCAATGATGTGATTATGAGGGAACTAAGAGCAGAGGTCAGGTTTCCTCTGAACACTTTCTGCAACTTAAGGCACATCTCAGGATCATGTTTGGATGGAAACGGAATGTGGTCATTAATCAGTGACCAAAGAACAAAGTTGATACTTTATCCATTTCTGTTTATATTAGCATGCAGTGGGCAGTCAACAACTTTTTGTTAAGCTGAACTAACATTTTCTTTAAAAAAAAATCAACTCATTTGCTCAGTACTCACTAAATCTAGGGAGGGCTAGCTTCCACGGGAGCCTGTGCTGGCCCCACATGAGTAATTTGGTTTAATCCCTTAGATTATATAGTTATGGTGCAAACTGGCTCCTGAATTTGCTTATAAAGCTTCTTGAAGTCAAGTTTGCTAATTTTTGCATTGCAAATGAGCTTTCCCTACCATTAAGCCAAGGAAAACACAGCCTTATATTTAAAGAGAAAATCTCAAGCCTTACTTAAACCAGTGTTTACTAAGTGGTAAATCCCAAATCCAAAGAAACACTGCACTTCAAACTACCTGGATAGCAGGCTGTCCGGGTAGTCTCAATAAGAGTTAAGGATGAAGTTGGCTAGAGGGAAAACCTAGAAGGTTTTGTTTTGTTTTGTTGTTTTTGTTTTTGCAACTGTGTTAGCTCTTTGAGAATTTTGTTTGATGTATCTTCATAATATTCACCATCTAACATCTCCCAGATCCATCCCTCCCTTTCTACCCACCCAATTTCGTGCCTTCTCTTACCCCCTTCCTCTTTAACACATCAAGTCCAATTTGTGTTGCCCATATACTTTCGGATGTGTGGCCTTCCACTGGAGTGTAGTTGACCTACAGGGGGTCATTCTCTTAAAGAAAACTGACTCTGTCTTCCCAGCAGTTATGAGTTGCCAATAGCTCCTTAGCTGGGGTCCACCTCCTTTCTCTGTAAGTGAGATCACCCATGAATGTCTTCTTACTCTGAGAATGTTGCTGGCTGCCTGATAGGACTTTGAAAAGCCACCAGCTATCATTACATACTGGATCTCATGAGCCATAGTCATATAATGTGAGTGCCTCATCTGATCACCCTCATCTGATAAGGAGAAGAAAATGGAAAGAACATAGCTCCATAGTCAAAAGGCTCACTTCTCTCAGAAAAAGGAGGTGGCTGGTAAGGATTCTCAAAAAAAAAGCTGTCCACATCTGTATGAGATAAGAAAATGACCAACAGCAATTGCATTCTCAAAAGACAATATAATATTTGACAACTCTGCCACAACCACAGTACTCAGGTAGTTCAGAAACTTTTATCCCATCTCCTGGCAGGAGTCACTTACAAAAGCCTAACCCTCCATGAACCCTTTCCAGGTTAAGGGGCTCCACATTCCTGATGTCATCTCTTTCAGTGTGACATCCACTATGCATATGGCTAACTCACCACTGTGTGTAGAAATGCCCTGGATGCTCTGAAGCTTCCAAAACAGTCAAAATGAAAATTCCCACTTCCAAATATTCTCCCCAAACAAAATGAGAGTGGATTGGACCATGTCTAAGAGGGCTCTCCACCACAAACTGCCAGCAGGTTCTGAGTTCTCTGCTCTCTATTTGAGTACTCAACAGCATACTGCTTCACATCCAATGGTCTCACTGGTGGCTTATGGAAAGGTAAGGCTATACATCCTGTCTCGTGCCTCAAGAACTTCATTACTTGAACTTTATGATTATTAATACGTTTTGCACCACAGATGTGTGTGTCAGAGCATCCATTTTCTCCAGATTTGTGATGCTTGATTCATTGTTTGTTGGAGAAAATATTTCTAGAATTTTCTGTTCTCTTTAAAAAAAAAAAAGGAAAGAGTCACTAACAAAGTTGGGGACAGAAATCTGAACGTTAAGGACCACTTTTGAGCTATGTATATCTCATGCAAGCAGAGCATTTTAGTCTGGAGAGAAACTTGTCCCTTGTCACAGGAAGTTCCTCCACCGGTATGAGTTATTTCCAGGCCTAGCCATGTCTTGGAAGTGCATTGACACCATTGCTTAGACTCCACTAAGGTTATTCTTATGTAAATGAACTGGGACAAAAAAAATCCATTATCATCATATTTTCCTTTATCCCAGGTGATTCGAACAAGATGCCAGAATCACAACTCTATGCTGAGATTTATCACCATTCTGATGATCTTTTGAATTTATTTATCTTTATAATCCTCTACAGAGATAATCTTCCCTGGAGGGTTGAAAGGTAATATTGATGAGGAACTCAGTATTTCCCTACCTGAAGCTATCTGGGAATGGATTGGCCATCACTTCCCACCAGGCCTCTACTTTAGGTATAGAAAAATTAATGTAAAAGGGACATTTATCATCAAGTGTGTTCACAGAGTAAACCTGGTGCTGTCAAATGGTGGATATAAATCCAGAGGAAATACGCTTGTCCTTAGATCAAATATTCTCACTCACCATTTATCATCTGGAGACATGTTTTAGAAGGCTGTCTCAGTGACTCAGGAAAAGGCTCCCCACCTGCCTTGCTTTCTTGTAACAGGGGAGTGATGACTTAGACCTTATCTGCTCCTGATTCTTAGGCTTGGATTTCACAGGAAAGGGTGGTCACCTAACTGAACCCCTGAATAGGTTAGTATGAAAGATAAGAAATAAAAAATACAGGCTGATTGTGATCAGCACAAATTTCCCATTGTCTACAATACAGAATTCTGATTCTGCCAGAATGGAGTAGGAACATCCCTTTAAGTTTTCATCAAAATCTTCTTCTTCTTCTTCTTCTCCTTCTTCTTCTCCTTCTTCTTCTTCTTCTTCTTCTCCTTCTTCTTCTTCTCCTTCTCCTCCTTCTCCTTCTCCTCCTTCTCCTTCTCCTTCTTTTTCTTCTTCTTCTTCTTCTTCTTTCTCCTCCTCCTCTTCATTTTCCTCCTCCTCCTCCCTTTTCTCAATGAAAAATATTGAACACCATGGGCAAGTGAGCATAGGAAAGATCAGAAAAAAGGGGGGAATAAAGAAAGCTGGCCACAATTGGACTTCATGACCTCAACATGGGGCTAAGATTCGTGGGCTCCCTTCTTGCCACCCACATATCCAAGATGGAGTAATAAAGAAGCCTTCAACCCTACAATGCCAACAGGCACAGACCAAATATAGTCCAGGAAAAGCCTGCTCATNCCAAGCTAAGAAACCAGGAAATTTGAGCCTAACATTAGAAACCAGTCTTGACAATGTTGGCTCCACTCTAGACAGACACTAAGAGAAAAGAGATTCCCCTTGTACCCATGCAGGAGGAACTGATTTTAAATTCTATCTCCTACCGAAATGAAANAGACAATCAGTCCTTTGATTCCACCACAGCTGCCTGATANCCATGGATGGCAAGAGAAATGNTATTCCATACCTTGCCTAGTAAATGTGGAGAATATTCTAGATTCCCCACTGGATTGCCATGAGAAGTTGAGCCTCTACTGCCACACAGCACAAACTAGACAGCCAGGAGGTGACAATGGGACCAAGGCACACTAGCTTACTTTTTNCCTAGCTANCTTCAAGGTGCAGTTGAACTCTGAACTTCCATATCCACATAGCATGGAGGAGGTAAAATGAAGTTNTAGGANACAAGGCATTGTGANGTGAACTGGTTACTCTATTTGGTCTGGAACCTGAGGTCATCGGTGTCTCATAGGGATGTGGGCCTCCATGCCCATCTGGCATCATGCAGTCAGATGAGGGCATTGGAGGCATGTAATACTCAGTTTCATAAAGACACTTGGGGCTGTCTACACCTTAAGCTGCACCTTGATGTAGCATGAATCTTAAAAGGTCTTACTAAATAAAAAAAACTCAGAGGCAGATATTGGGGTAAATTCTGAAAAGTCAGAGAAGCAGAACAAGCCACAGCCAACCTCACCTTGCCAACTCCTCACCTGATCTTGTTTCCTCACTGCAGGCTTCTGAGTCCTCACCCAAGTGGATCTGAGCTGAACTGCTACTAAAAGCCTCAAAGCTTAAAAAGCCTTTAGTTTCTAGTCCTCATGTCTTATATACCTTTCTGCTTCCTGCCATCACTTCTTGGGATTAAAGGCATGTGTCTTTCTCAAGAAAGGCATGAGATCTCAAGTGCTAGGATTAAAGGTNTGTGCCACCATTTTCTGGCCTCTATATCTAATCTAGTGGCTGTTCTGTTCTCTGACCCCAGATAAGTTTATTAGGGTGCACAATATATTGGGGGAAACAATATCACCACACCTTGACAAAGTCTTGGTCCATAAAGATGATTCTGTAGGAGTCAGAGTCTCTTAATACAACATCCAAAAGATCTAGGAAGCACTGGAAATTANCTGTCATGTGGGCAATCAAGAAAAGGACAGCATGAGCAGTAAGAATGGTCAATAGTCAAGACACACCAAGACGATTCCAGTGTTAGGACACTAGCCACAGTGAGCATCCTCCAAGTGCCCCTCTGACTCACAGACTCTGACTCTCTCTCTCTCTCTCTCTCTCTCTCTCTCTCTCTCTCTCTCTCTCTCTCTTGCTCAAAAAACAACATAACAACATGCCTGAATAAATTTAAAAATAGAAAAGCTCAAATATCAAAAGTTACAGCTCATGACTCATTGGAAAGC
>LZPO01076070.1:72115-82488 GCA_001675575.1 Neotoma lepida | reverse complement strand
GGGTGAATGAGTGAGTCAAGATCACCAGCTTCTAAGCAAATAATGAGCTGTGGACTGAAGACTCCTCTCCAAAGGCATCAGGGAAAGAAAAAGGCAGGAGGTATAGGGGGAATAAGACTGTTAGAGACTAGAAACACAAGCAAAAACATATGCATGGTGGAAGGATCTGATGGAGATTTGTAAAGGTGCAATGAACTAGACAACAAAGCAAAGGGAGTGAGATTGCCCAACACTGGGAAAACAGGAAGGAGGTCCAAGTCACACAGAAACTAATAGAAAAGACTTTACATCTAGACATCTAGTGATGGAATTTAATAACATCAAAAATAGAGAAAGTCTTAAAGCTTCCAAAACAAGAGCACGCATATTAAAAAGAAAGAGGTTTCACGCTGTAGAGGAAGAAACCATGGGACAACAAATGTATCCGTCCTAGTTGTCAAAAGAAAATGTCTGTGACAGTAGAATTTCAATACTATTTAATTTACTAATAAATAGTTTGAATAACATTAAGTATTGTTTAATTTCAACATTTTANATAAAATTTGGTGCTACATAATGTCCTCAGTCCTAGAAAATTTTGAAGAAAAGGTCACAAAGTTTGACAAAGCCTCCTGTTCGAAATTGTATCTACCTAGTTGCCCTTCTCTCCACTCAAATCTGGTCTTGTTTGTTGGGAAGACACTAGAGGCTTCCCTACAAGTCATAAAAGAAAACCACCACCCAGTTCCTCTACTGTTAAACAGAGTTAAAAATGAAGAAGACCAGGGTAACCATAGGTTAAAAAATACTATCATTTCCCTTAGCAATTGGTGGCTATGTAATTTTCATAAGCAGTTAACCATGGGGCAGTAGAGGGATTAGAGGTATGGGAAAGGATAAAAGCCACACCCACCTGGATGTGTCTACATGGCCAAGGAGCAAAGGCAGTTTAGGGGGTGGATAGTCCTTCTAACTAACGGTATAAAAACCACCAAATGGAACATGAAGGATAAATCTTAGCACAATGTACATCTTTCATGTAAACTAAACACAGTCTTACCATAAAACTCAGAATTGCATTCTGGTATTTACCTAAATGAGTTGAAAACTTGTATACATACAAAATCCTATGCATCAATGTTTATAACAATTTTATTCATTGCCCCAAACACAAGCAACTATGATATAGTTCACTAGCTTTATGGGCAAATAAATTGCATGCATCCATAAAATGTAATATTATTCAGTGATAAAAAATAAATTAACTCGAAGGCCATGAAGAAAACAGTAATGTGTCTTGCTGAGTGAAAGAGATCAATAAGAATCCAGATATTCCACAATCCCAAATATTACATTCTGTAAAAGGCAAAACTATGAACTGAATTNAAAAAAAAAGCAGTAGTTGCTATGTTTGGTGGAGAGAGCAAGAAATGATACATAGAGGAAGTCCAGGAACCTTTAAGTGGTCATTATAAAACTGTAGGAATATGGCTATAGTATATTAATGCTGTAATGTTGAGTACATGTGTGGTGGTTTGGATGGGAGTAGACCTCGCAGGCTCATATATTTGAATGATTGGTTCCACTTGGTGGAACTATTTGGGAAGGATTAGGAGGTATGGCTTTGTTGGAGGAGATGTGTCACTGGGCATGGGCTTTGAGGTTCCAAAAGTCTATGGGCAGGCCAAGTCTCTTTCTCTGCTGACTGGGAATTAAATGTAAGCTCTCAGGCACTGCTCCAGTGCCGTACCTGCCTGCTGCTATGCTTCCTGTCACGATGCTCATGAATTAACTCTCTGAAACCTTAAGCAAGCACTCAATTAAATGCTTTTCTTTTATTAGTTGCCTTAGTCCTGGTGTCTCTTCACAGAATATGAAAGTAACTAAGACAACATATCATTGTACATTTGTCAAAACTCACATAATACCCAACATAAGGAATGAATATCAATGGATGATATAATAATGTTAAAAGCAATATCAATATTTGGTTTGTTATTAGTTTGTGTCATGTTATATTATGGGATATGTAGTGGCGTGTGTGGACATCTGCACATGTATGGATACACATGCACAGGTACACTTACGTGTGAAGACCACACACAGATGTCAGGTATCCTCCTCAATCACTTTCCAGCTATTTTTTTCAAATTTCATATATTTGGTGTGCTCATATGCATGTGGGTGTGTATATGTGTGTGTGTGTGTGTGCTTGTGTGTATGTGTGCCACAACACATGTAGAGATCAGAGGACAACTATTTGGAGTTGAATCTCATTTTGCCCCTTTACATGACTTCTAGGGATTAAACTCAGGGTTTAATTATCTTTACATATTGAGCCATTTTTACTGGCTATCTACCTTTATTTTTTGAGACANTCCCTCTCAATGAATACAAAATGTTTTAATTTGGCTAGACTATCTGGCCAAAGAACTTCAGGGACCCTTTTGTCTCTCCCCCTAGTGGTAGGGTTATAGGCACTTGCCACAATGCTAGGCTTTTTACATGGGTTTTGGGGATTTGAACTCAGGTTCTCATGCTTGCATGCCAGGCACTTTATCAACCGAGCCATCTCCCCAGCCCCTGGTTCATTGCTTTTAACACTATGTATGCACTAATGCAACTCACTAGTGCAAAATACCATTGATAGAATAGGCTGGGGGAGGTGTGGAGAGTTGGGCATATGGAACACTAGTAAGGTTTTCTGTAAATCTGAGGCTGTGCTTAAAAATAAATCTACTAGTTGGTTTTTAACTAAATTAAATAAATGGAAGAATATGTGAATCCAGCTAGCAAGATTACCAAATGTAAAATGTGCTAGCGTGTAAGACTTTAAAACATAATCTGACTGCATATTCTAACTGAATGATGTGAGGGAAAGAATGAAGAATAACCATGAGCTACTTAATCACACTGCTGGTGGTCAAAGGCATCGTTTTGATATTTACATTTTGTGATGGAAAAATCCATAAAATGAAAAGATAATTCTACCAGGACCAGTGTCCTTGGTTACTAGGACTCCCATAAAGAGAGAAAGAACATAAATACATGTTTTTGTTTTTATAAAGAGGTTTAATTAAAAAATAATCTTACCATCATCCTAAATTCAAATAATAAAAATTGATTTCACATTTTATATCCTAAGAACATCTTTAACTTTATATCCTAAGAACATCTAGAAATTACCATCAACCTAGTGTCTAATAATGTGCACCCCTGGAACCCAAATTACGGCCTGGATATAATTGCATTTTACTCTAAAAAGAATCAGGGATCCCTGGAGAAATGACTGATTCAAATTTAGGGCAAGAAATGTACAAGATGAGCATGAAATATTACATCAAAAGGAAAGAAGTTGTCAAAATTTACTATAATTGTGTCAAAATGATTTAGGAGCCAAATTGACATGTCTAAGGATGGAAAAAATCTGAGCAGTAACAATGAAACTAATTCCAATGGCTGGAGATTCATCAAATACATGCAAATGCCAACACTCAAGTGGGTTTTTAAAGAGAAAAGAGAATAGAAATGTGGAAAGATAACCTCTTGTTTGAGGATGCCAAGGAACTACCTGTTAGTTTGAAAAATTCTAAATAGCTTTATAATAATCAAGCATCAATCCTATCTTTCCATGTGAATTGTGTCATATAAACAAGTAGTAGATGATGAGCTTGGCTTTATGGAGGAATTTCAGTTCGAATGAAAACAAGCTTTGGTGGGAACAAAATAGTATCATTCTGAAAGCCCCTACTGAGTTAGTGGACCTAGGAACCGACCCTTGAAAAGGGATGCGGGATGAAACATGCAGTGCATCTCATGACTGGGAAACAAAACATCAGTTTTGAATAAATCTCAATCCAAATAACATTTTAGAGGCGATACACTAGGAAATGCTTTTAATAACATCCAAGGCAGAGAATCTCAAAAATGTAAGTCACGTAAACATCTGTAGAATAGACAAATGGGTTAATCAACAAGACCAGATAAAACACATAGCTAGGAAACAGAGACTGTAGCTTGAAAATAAATGTTTTAAGAGAAAGTTTTTCTGTAAGTTGACTTTATTTGGATTCTAGTTCAAGAAAGAGAATTATAAAAATGATTCATGGTCCCCATGCTTATATTCTNTATTGGAGGCTATGAATGAATGGTTGATGATTGTGTTTTGAGATTCCTTATCCTTGCAAGACAATTCTTAGCCAAGAGATGAGTACAGAATTCTTATGGTCAAGATGTTGTTTCAAAATACACAAAGCAAAAATAAGTAACAGTTACAGATAATAAACAAAAACAAGCAACATCCATTGACAATCATGAGATTGGTGGTGAGTTTGCAGTGCTTCCTACATTTTTTTTCCTGTGTGCTTTGAAAATGCTTTGCATGGTCTTGGGTTTGTATTCAGATTACTAATCATAATGAAGTCTCTGAGTTATTCATTAAAATAAATCAATATCATTTGTCCAATGGTTTTTAAATATTTGCCCTCACAAAAAATGATGAAGAGATTGGAAAAGACAAGAATAGAATCCAAACTTTTTAAATGTATAGGCTTAATATTTGAACCATAAAAATATTTTACATGGTTATTAAATAAAGTTCCATTGAAAAGCAATCGTTAAAAATCTACAAGCAAAACATGCAAAGCTAATTCTGCTTCCCCTTGATACATAATCAGAGAGGATATATATTCCAAATGACTTTAAGACATAATGATTTGATTTTACACTTTCAGTGGTATAGAATCTAAAACATCAATGCTTTTTATAAGCAGATGTTTGGTGGTCGTTAGGATGTTATCATTCTAGTGCTGGCTTGTTCATAACCTGTGATAGAATAAGTAAAGGAAAACTATTGTATCACCAAGGACTGAGATTTTCAGAAGAGGAGAAAAAAAGAAAAAAACAGACATAATGAAAGTAAATAGTTTTCAGTAATTCTGAACTTGACCTGGAAATAANTCAGAGGACAACTATTTGGAGTTGAATCTCATTTTGCCCCTTTACATGACTTCTAGGGATTAAACTCAGGGTTTAATTATCTTTACATATTGAGCCATTTTTACTGGCTATCTACCTTTATTTTTTGAGACANTCCCTCTCAATGAATACAAAATGTTTTAATTTGGCTAGACTATCTGGCCAAAGAACTTCAGGGACCCTTTTGTCTCTCCCCCTAGTGGTAGGGTTATAGGCACTTGCCACAATGCTAGGCTTTTTACATGGGTTTTGGGGATTTGAACTCAGGTTCTCATGCTTGCATGCCAGGCACTTTATCAACCGAGCCATCTCCCCAGCCCCTGGTTCATTGCTTTTAACACTATGTATGCACTAATGCAACTCACTAGTGCAAAATACCATTGATAGAATAGGCTGGGGGAGGTGTGGAGAGTTGGGCATATGGAACACTAGTAAGGTTTTCTGTAAATCTGAGGCTGTGCTTAAAAATAAATCTACTAGTTGGTTTTTAACTAAATTAAATAAATGGAAGAATATGTGAATCCAGCTAGCAAGATTACCAAATGTAAAATGTGCTAGCGTGTAAGACTTTAAAACATAATCTGACTGCATATTCTAACTGAATGATGTGAGGGAAAGAATGAAGAATAACCATGAGCTACTTAATCACACTGCTGGTGGTCAAAGGCATCGTTTTGATATTTACATTTTGTGATGGAAAAATCCATAAAATGAAAAGATAATTCTACCAGGACCAGTGTCCTTGGTTACTAGGACTCCCATAAAGAGAGAAAGAACATAAATACATGTTTTTGTTTTTATAAAGAGGTTTAATTAAAAAATAATCTTACCATCATCCTAAATTCAAATAATAAAAATTGATTTCACATTTTATATCCTAAGAACATCTTTAACTTTATATCCTAAGAACATCTAGAAATTACCATCAACCTAGTGTCTAATAATGTGCACCCCTGGAACCCAAATTACGGCCTGGATATAATTGCATTTTACTCTAAAAAGAATCAGGGATCCCTGGAGAAATGACTGATTCAAATTTAGGGCAAGAAATGTACAAGATGAGCATGAAATATTACATCAAAAGGAAAGAAGTTGTCAAAATTTACTATAATTGTGTCAAAATGATTTAGGAGCCAAATTGACATGTCTAAGGATGGAAAAAATCTGAGCAGTAACAATGAAACTAATTCCAATGGCTGGAGATTCATCAAATACATGCAAATGCCAACACTCAAGTGGGTTTTTAAAGAGAAAAGAGAATAGAAATGTGGAAAGATAACCTCTTGTTTGAGGATGCCAAGGAACTACCTGTTAGTTTGAAAAATTCTAAATAGCTTTATAATAATCAAGCATCAATCCTATCTTTCCATGTGAATTGTGTCATATAAACAAGTAGTAGATGATGAGCTTGGCTTTATGGAGGAATTTCAGTTCGAATGAAAACAAGCTTTGGTGGGAACAAAATAGTATCATTCTGAAAGCCCCTACTGAGTTAGTGGACCTAGGAACCGACCCTTGAAAAGGGATGCGGGATGAAACATGCAGTGCATCTCATGACTGGGAAACAAAACATCAGTTTTGAATAAATCTCAATCCAAATAACATTTTAGAGGCGATACACTAGGAAATGCTTTTAATAACATCCAAGGCAGAGAATCTCAAAAATGTAAGTCACGTAAACATCTGTAGAATAGACAAATGGGTTAATCAACAAGACCAGATAAAACACATAGCTAGGAAACAGAGACTGTAGCTTGAAAATAAATGTTTTAAGAGAAAGTTTTTCTGTAAGTTGACTTTATTTGGATTCTAGTTCAAGAAAGAGAATTATAAAAATGATTCATGGTCCCCATGCTTATATTCTNTATTGGAGGCTATGAATGAATGGTTGATGATTGTGTTTTGAGATTCCTTATCCTTGCAAGACAATTCTTAGCCAAGAGATGAGTACAGAATTCTTATGGTCAAGATGTTGTTTCAAAATACACAAAGCAAAAATAAGTAACAGTTACAGATAATAAACAAAAACAAGCAACATCCATTGACAATCATGAGATTGGTGGTGAGTTTGCAGTGCTTCCTACATTTTTTTTCCTGTGTGCTTTGAAAATGCTTTGCATGGTCTTGGGTTTGTATTCAGATTACTAATCATAATGAAGTCTCTGAGTTATTCATTAAAATAAATCAATATCATTTGTCCAATGGTTTTTAAATATTTGCCCTCACAAAAAATGATGAAGAGATTGGAAAAGACAAGAATAGAATCCAAACTTTTTAAATGTATAGGCTTAATATTTGAACCATAAAAATATTTTACATGGTTATTAAATAAAGTTCCATTGAAAAGCAATCGTTAAAAATCTACAAGCAAAACATGCAAAGCTAATTCTGCTTCCCCTTGATACATAATCAGAGAGGATATATATTCCAAATGACTTTAAGACATAATGATTTGATTTTACACTTTCAGTGGTATAGAATCTAAAACATCAATGCTTTTTATAAGCAGATGTTTGGTGGTCGTTAGGATGTTATCATTCTAGTGCTGGCTTGTTCATAACCTGTGATAGAATAAGTAAAGGAAAACTATTGTATCACCAAGGACTGAGATTTTCAGAAGAGGAGAAAAAAAGAAAAAAACAGACATAATGAAAGTAAATAGTTTTCAGTAATTCTGAACTTGACCTGGAAATAANGACACAAATACAATCTGTGGTTTTAAACATATACAGCATACACATATACACATATACATATACATTGCATGTCCATATACAGCATATATGAACGTNTGTTCTAACCAGGGAAATGTCCTAGAGACAATGATCAGCTTCAACCATGCCTGGGCTTCTTGTTCCTCTCCTTTAGATATGCTGGATTTTAAAATGGTACAAATCTGATCTTTGCATCTAAAGATTAGAAATCCAAAATCAGCTTGCCTGGGCTAGCCCCACAGTGTTGGCAGGGCTGGCTGCTTCTGGGCAGGAAGAGAAGGTCTCACTGGTCCTTCCTGTCTCTGGGACCAGCATAGAAGGACTTTACTCCAACCTTTATGCTCTGTGACACATTTGTGATTCCCCTCTTATAAAGGTTCTCTTGATTGTAACCTGGCTGTATAGTCCATATCCATTTCAGCACTCTTCACTCAGCCATACCTGCCAAGTCTCCCTTCTATCATATCGGCACATGGATATGTCTGAGGGCACACCATTTAACACTTTAGACCCAATGCCAGTCTGCGTTCCATCCCTGTGACAAAATATCCGACATAAATGAATATTTAAAAAGGAGAAGTTTTGTCTTGGGTCATGTTTTCAGAGGTTTTCAGCCCAAGTTTGTCTGACTCCACTGCTTTGGGAGTGAAGTGGGAGAATATTGCTGTGTGGGGAGCATATGGTTGAGGCTGCTCATAACACAGCAGATAGGAGGAAGAAAGAAATGAGAAGTAGGGGACTGACAGAAACTCCTTCAAAGGCTTTTCTGACACAAGGGTATCTTGGCAATCGGGAACCAAGGAATATAACAAAGTCACACCATGCAACAAACCTCACACAAGAGATTTATTGGGGAAAAACACAGACTGGCGGCTGACTTGAGCAAGAACAGGGACAGTAGCAGGCTAGGTGGAGGGGTAGGTTTTTATAGGGTCTTCGGAGCATGTACAGTGAGCTAGTAGAGCATGCACAATAAGCTAGTGGAAAAATATAGCTTGTCCAGAAGTATTGCTTGGCCATTAACCCTGAGTCATGGGGATGGGAGTTTCCAAGTCCCCAATTTGCGGACAGGCTGGGGTCAGGGTGATTTTACACTGGCCTATTACCCTGCACCCCCAACCAAGAATCACCACTTACAGACACATTCCGATGCAACAGCACTAATGGCTTAAATCATTGATGAAGCTAGCACCCACATGATGCAATCACCATTCAAGAAGACCACCATCTGGGACCCAAGTTTTGAATATATATAAATCATCTAGAATGACCCTTTATATCCAAACTGTAATCAACCCCAGTAATTCACTATTGTTAATGCACTCACACCATCCCAAATTCATGCCAAGTCTTGAACCATCATGACACTAACTCCAGACTATGAGTCCCATCAGCTCAAAAGCAATACATNAGCTGTGTCTTCTGAGTCTAGTCATGATTCACCCTGTAGAAAGCATCTGTCTATCTGTGAACCTGGGGAATTTAAGACATAAGTGCTCCTTTCCTTATATATAATGGTGACACAGATATCAGGTAATAGTTACAGATATTTTTTTCAAGAATGTAGAAAGTAAAAGGCCAAAAAAGGATGCCACTTGTCCCACACAGTTTTGAGATGCAGCTAGGCAAACATCAAGAGGCTATAAGTGCTAAGAATAATCCTCTGGAGCTCACAGTTCTGCCTCTGAGCCCCCCTTCTGTGTTCAATTTAGGGTGTCACTTTGTCATTTTATCACATTGCTTTCTATATTTGCAATTTGGGGTGGGGGTTCAACTTTTCTTTCCTTTTTTTTTCTTCCTTCTGCTTTTTCTGTCCAAATTGACAATGGCTATGCTGATATCATAGTCTCCTAAACTGTGTGATGTTTTCCTGTGTTTCCTGGGAGCTCACTCCATTAGGTAATAATCATATCAGTGAATCTCCCCAATACTCAAACTGTGGGCTTGAAAAATATGTCACATAGAACTCGTTTCTCATATGAGTGGGTGCTGGTTCAGACAGGAAGGACATAAAATTGACATAACTGAGTGTGGTAGTTTGCATGAAAATGGTCCCCATAGGCCCATAAGGAGTGGCAATATTAGGAGGTGTGGCCTTGTGGGAGGAAATGTGTCACTAGAGGTAGGTTGAAGTTTCCAGAAGCTCAAGTCAGGCCCACTGTCACCTGTGGATCCAAATGTAGAACTGTTGGCTCTCACTCCAGCACCACATCTGCCTGCATGCTGCCATGCTTCCTGCCCTGATGATAATGCACTAAACCTCTGAACTGTAAACCAGCCCCAATTAAATGCTTTCCTTTATAAGAGTTGCTGTAGTCTTGGTGTCTCTTCAAGCAATAGAAACCCTAACTAAAACACTGAGAGATTAATATATGGCAAAGCAGAATAGTTATAAAAAAAAACTATAAAATTTAAGGTAAAGGGACTGCCAAGCCAACTTTGTTTAATATTGGGATAAGAAGAGCATCAATTAGGGTAATGAGATAAATTGATTGAAATGTACCAAATGTGTTTAAATTCGTTTATTTACAACGTCAAAATTGATGAATGAATGGACAGAGAAATGAATTAACTTTAAAAAAATTCAAACGGTACAAAATAATTCCAATGGTTTTTTAAAGTTGCTAAGAACTCATTCCAGTATTTTGAAAATTGGTAAATAACACAAAAGCAGAAGTTAGCCATTTGTTCTTTATAGTGCAC